>CAWUFW010009729.1:600000-759059 GCA_963921515.1 Calotriton arnoldi | reverse complement strand
AAAAGGGGATGATGGACGGAACGCTTGAGCCAATCAAACACTCACCCCAGTCAACTGATCTGGGTTTAATCCATCATCATTCTTTAGCTCACTCCACCACCCCAGTTCAGACATGGCCATATGCAAATCAGTCTGACCCTGTGCCTCATGGGAACAGTCCAGCCCGAACTGCCAAGCCATGTCTTCCCTGGACCGGAAAACAAGCATCCTAGGACCGGTTTCTGGCATTCCAGCCGTCATCAGCCAGGCTTGCTTGAATCCAGTGGCAAAGTGAGCAAGGGACCCACGTCTGGGCATACCCCCGCCAACTTAGGGCGAACAAAGCGATACAAAAGGGGATGATGGACGGAACGTTTGAGCCAATCAAACACTCACCCCCAGTCAACTGATCTGGGTTTAATCCATCATCATTCTTTAGCTCACTCCACCACCCCAGTTCAGACATGGCCATATGCAAATCAGTCTGACCCTGTGCCTCATGGGAACAGTCCAGCCCGAACTGCCAAGCCATGTCTTCCCCTGGACCGGAAACAAGCATCCTAGGACCGGTTTCTGGCATTCCAGCCGTCATCAGCCAGGCTTGCTTGAATCCAGTGGCAAAGTGAGCAAGGGACCCACGTCTGGGCATACCCCGCCAACTTAGGGCGAACAAAGCGATACAAAAGGGGATGATGGACGGAACGTTTGAGCCAATCAAACACTCACCCCCAGTCAACTGATCTGGGTTTAATCCATCATCATTCTTTAGCTCACTCCACCACCCCAGTTCAGACATGGCCATATGCAAATCAGTCTGACCCTGTGCCTCATGGGAACAGTCCAGCCCGAACTGCCAAGCCATGTCTTCCCTGGACCGGAAACAAGCATCCTAGGACCGGTTTCTGGCATTCCAGCCGTCATCAGCCAGGCTTGCTTGAATCCAGTGGCAAAGTGAGCAAGGGACCCACGTCTGGGCATACCCCCGCCAACTTAGGGCGAACAAAGCGATACAAAAGGGGATGATGGACGGAACGTTTGAGCCAATCAAACACTCACCCCCAGTCAACTGATCTGGGTTTAATCCATCATCATTCTTTAGCTCACTCCACCACCCCAGTTCAGACATGGCCATATGCAAATCAGTCTGACCCTGTGCCTCATGGGAACAGTCCAGCCCGAACTGCCAAGCCATGTCTTCCCTGGACCGGAAACAAGCATCCTAGGACCGGTTTCTGGCATTCCAGCCGTCATCAGCCAGGCTTGCTTGAATCCAGTGGCAAAGTGAGCAAGGGACCCACGTCTGGGCATACCCCCGCCAACTTAGGGGCGAACAAAGCGATACAAAAGGGGATGATGGACGGAACGTTTGAGCCAATCAAACACTCACCCCCAGTCAACTGATCTGGGTTTAATCCATCATCATTCTTTAGCTCACTCCACCACCCCAGTTCAGACATGGCCATATGCAAATCAGTCTGACCCTGTGCCTCATGGGAACAGTCCAGCCCGAACTGCCAAGCCATGTCTTCCCTGGACCGGAAACAAGCATCCTAGGACCGGTTTCTGGCATTCCAGCCGTCATCAGCCAGGCTTGCTTGAATCCAGTGGCAAAGTGAGCAAGGGACCCACGTCTGGGCATACCCCCGCCAACTTAGGGCGAACAAAGCGATACAAAAGGGGATGATGGACGGAACGCTTGAGCCAATCAAACACTCACCCCCAGTCAACTGATCTGGGTTTAATCCATCATCATTCTTTAGCTCACTCCACCACCCCAGTTCAGACATGGCCATATGCAAATCAGTCTGACCCTGTGCCTCATGGGAACAGTCCAGCCCGAACTGCCAAGCCATGT
The DNA here is from genome assembly GCA_963921515.1 of Calotriton arnoldi. Taxonomy (NCBI): domain Eukaryota; kingdom Metazoa; phylum Chordata; class Amphibia; order Caudata; family Salamandridae; genus Calotriton; species Calotriton arnoldi. Next base: position 757,225 of record CAWUFW010009729.1, on the reverse strand, counting down.
CTTCCTGGACCGGAAACAAGCATCCTAGGACCGGTTTCTGGCATTCCAGCCGTCATCAGCCAGGCTTGCTTGAATCCAGTGGCAAAGTGAGCAAGGGACCCACGTCTGGGCATACCCCGCCAACTTAGGGCGAACAAAGCGATACAAAAGGGGATGATGGACGGAACGTTTGAGCCAATCAAACACTCACCCCCAGTCAACTGATCTGGGTTTAATCCATCATCATTCTTTAGCTCACTCCACCACCCCAGTTCAGACATGGCCATATGCAAATCAGTCTGACCCTGTGCCTCATGGGAACAGTCCAGCCCGAACTGCCAAGCCATGTCTTCCCTGGACCGGAAACAAGCATCCTAGGACCGGTTTCTGGCATTCCAGCCGTCATCAGCCAGGCTTGCTTGAATCCAGTGGCAAAGTGAGCAAGGGACCCACGTCTGGGCATACCCCCGCCAACTTAGGGCGAACAAAGCGATACAAAAGGGGATGATGGACGGAACGCTTTGAGCCAATCAAACACTCACCCCCAGTCAACTGATCTGGGTTTAATCCATCATCATTCTTTAGCTCACTCCACCACCCCAGTTCAGACATGGCCATATGCAAATCAGTCTGACCCTGTGCCTCATGGGAACAGTCCAGCCCGAACTGCCAAGCCATGTCTTCCCTGGACCGGAAACAAGCATCCTAGGACCGGTTTCTGGCATTCCAGCCGTCATCAGCCAGGCTTGCTTGAATCCAGTGGCAAAGTGAGCAAGGGACCCACGTCTGGGCATACCCCCGCCAACTTAGGGCGAACAAAGCGATACAAAAGGGGATGATGGACGGAACGCTTGAGCCAATCAAACACTCACCCCCAGTCAACTGATCTGGGTTTAATCCATCATCATTCTTTAGCTCACTCCACCACCCCAGTTCAGACATGGCCATATGCAAATCAGTCTGACTCTGTGCCTCATGGGAACAGTCCAGCCCGAACTGCCAAGCCATGTCTTCCCTGGACCGGAAACAAGCATCCTAGGACCGGTTTCTGGCATTCCAGCCGTCATCAGCCAGGCTTGCTTGAATCCAGTGGCAAAGTGAGCAAGGGACCCACGTCTGGGCATACCCCCGCCAACTTAGGGCGAACAAAGCGATACAAAAGGGGATGATGGACGGAACGCTTGAGCCAATCAAACACTCACCCCCAGTCAACTGATCTGGGTTTAATCCATCATCATTCTTTATCTCACTCCACCACCCCAGTTCAGACATGGCCATATGCAAATCAGTCTGACCCTGTGCCTCATGGGAACAGTCCAGCCCGAACTGCCAAGCCATGTCTTCCCTGGACCGGAAACAAGCATCCTAGGACCGGTTTCTGGCATTCCAGCCATCATCAGCCAGGCTTGCTTGAATCCAGTGGCAAAGTGAGCAAGGGACCCACGTCTGGGCATACCCCCGCCAACTTAGGGCGAACAAAGCGATACAAAGGGGATGATGGACGGAACGCTTGAGCCAATCAAACACTCACCCCCAGTCAACTGATCTGGGTTTAATCCACCACCCCAGTTCAGACATGGCCATATGCAAATCAGTCTGACTCTGTGCCTCATGGGAACAGTCCAGCCCGAACTGCCAAGCCATGTCTTCCCTGGACCGGAAACAAGCATCCTAGGACCGGTTTCTGGCATTCCAGCCGTCATCAGCCAGGCTTGCTTGAATCCAGTGGCAAAGTGAGCAAGGGACCCACGTCTGGGCATACCCCCACCAACTTAGGGCGAACAAAGCGATACAAAAGGGATGATGGACGGAACGTTTGAGCCAATCAAACACTCACCCCCAGTCAACTGATCTGGGTTTAATCCATCATCATTCTTTAGCTCACTCCACCACCCCAGTTCAGACATGGCCATATGCAAATCAGTCTGACCCTGTGCCTCATGGGAACAGTCCAGCCCGAACTGCCAAGCCATGTCTTCCCTGGACCGGAAACAAGCATCCTAGGACATAGGTTAACATGGCAAGAGGTTATTAACTAATAACTCCTGATAGGAGAATGATAGAACGTCCATTCAAAGACTTCCCAGAATGGTAGTGATAAATCCAACAATATGCTATTGTTGAATTTCTCCTAAAATGTACAGACAAGAAGTTATAAGACTTTCTTGTTTGCAGGTCCAGGTTCAGCCTTCCAGTGGTCTGTCCTGATTGGTCAGAGTTAAGTGGATTAGCCAGGCTGCTTTGAAGAGGTGATAAAGAGCCCCTAGGGTTAACCAGCTCTGCTGGGAGGGCAGTGTGCTGCTACACAGGAATGCCAGAGCAGGGGGAGGAGTCGTAAACCATGGTCTTCAAAGGAAAGGGGAAGGCCTCAGTGTCAGTTACCACTCTACTCTTTTGATCCCAAGCCAGAGCTAGGCTTAAGGAAGGAATGAGCCGATGCAAGGGGGAGAGTCTATGGAAATTAGCCATCCTAGGGGTGTGTTTAGCATGCTCTTAACTCTCTGCTGGAAAATCAGCCATTATGAATTTGGAGGATTTGGTGCACCCTGGGACAAAATAATGCCACACTCTACAGGATGTGGTCATAACCTTGGGGAGTTACCCTGCCCCCATTGGTCAGGAGTGACTTCCTGCTTTACCCAGAGAACTTGGAATAAGTATCTGAGAGGGGCAGAGCCTCTCAGATCTGCTGCTTGAAACTTAAGAAAGCAAGACGTGCCATGCTGAGAAGTTTGATGTGCAATTTCTAAGGCCTGCCCTCTGAAGACTGCACCGTCTGGAACTACAGCCCTGTGGACTACCTTGCTGTAAAAGAACTAAAGAGTGGACTCCCTGCAAGCTACAGGTTAACAGAGCTCACCTGGATTATCACCGTCAAGAAACCTCAACATGGAGAACTACCAGTGGATTTGTAAGGGTTTTGTCCAAGTGGATTGTGGGAACTGAAGTCCTCAACTTTTAAGGACCATCTTGGAGCTTCAAGACTCTTGGAGTGAGTTTGAGACACTTTGGGACCCTTTGGGGAACTTCAGGAAGAAGTTCCAGAAGTTTGGAGAACTTTGGAGCAACTTTGGAAAAAAGCTCCATAAGGGGACCGACTCAACCTGGCCAGCCAAGCCGCCTGCCTTCAACCGTGAGCCGGCCTGCCATCCAGGTTCGTCTCGTTGAAAAGCTCCGTAGGTCCGACTTCCAGAGTTTGACCGGAGGTAGGTGAAATCCGAGGCAGGCGAACCCTCACCGAATCCAGCCCAGTGAAGACCATCGAGGGACCCCGCGAGAAAAAGCTCCAGAAAAGGTTCTAAGTCCGAAGGTAAAAACTGTGACGAGGACCTACCGTGGAGGGGTAGCCGCTCAGGGCTCCATTTAAGATCGGCCTGAAACTTTGTCTTTGAGCCGGTCTATCGCGACCAGATATCCCAATATGGTGCTATAGGTTTCTAAGTGCTATATAATGCTAAATCTTTGAAAATTCATATCTCCGGTTCCCTACATTGGATTGTTGTCATTTTGGTGTCATTTTAAAGATAAAAATATTTCCTATTTTTATAAATTAGTGTTGGATTTTTATTATGCATTGTGTCTTAATTATTTACTGAAGTGGTGTTTTTAAATGCTTTACATACCTGTCTTTGAAGTTAAGCCTGCCTGCTCCCAGCCACGCTACCAAGGGTTGAGCATGGGAATAATTTTCTAAGACCTATTCTGAGCCCTAGAGAGTGGTAGTGGCCTTATTGCTAGTGGCAGATGTATATTTGCCCCTACTAATAACCCACTTTCCAACGACAGGGACACCAAATGTGCCCCTCATGCAGACTTCCAGGCTTACTGGCTTTAGTTACATTGGGACAACTTGCTCGAGACACTGGATGGTCTTAGGTATTGACATAGCGACAGAAGAAATCAATAAACGTCAGGTAGAAATAGAGAATATAGAGAGACAAATAAAGGAAAATAGCTCTATTACAGAAGCAAAGACCCTGCTGGAAAAAGTAGAAAAAACCATTTCGGAATTCCACAGGATACAGCAAAACAAAAAAACAACGAAGGTGAAACGAGACGTTAAAAATTATAAGACTGGAAAATAGAGGGAGCATCAGCTGAGTTATTCCCTTTTTCTCCCGTTATTAAAATGTTCATGTTCTGAAGAAGGGAAGCATAATAATAAAACACAAAGTTAGGGACAGCCCTCCCTACTTGGGATCGAGGAAGAGTCATATACTTCATTGCTCTCCGAGCTTGTTTCTGACCCCACATGAATCTTCCACAAATGGATTGTAAATTTTGCAGCTGTATTCTAGTAAGCTCTAACGGAACTGATCTGAAAAAGTACAGCACCTTAGGCAAGATATTCATCTTCAGTACGTTACAGCATCCTAGGAGTGAGAGATGTAAGCACTCTATTCTCCCCAGTTCTTTCTCAATTCCAGTTAGTAGTGGGTCCTTAGCAGTAACTAAATCATCTAATGATGCTTTAATTTTAATACCTAAATAAACTGCCTCCTGGACAACTCTCGGGTCATTAAAAACAGCCTCATTTGTGCAAATAATCTGTCTTTTGCCAGTGTTCAATTTGTACCCTGAAATTACTCCAAATGAGGCTGCCAGCCGTTCTATCTCAGGCATGGCTATAGCAGGTGTTGGGGTGACAATTGCCACATCGTCCGCATACGCCAAGACTTTGTATGTTTCCTGCTGGATCTGTATAGGTTGTATAACCATATTCTGTTCTATTAGAACCAACAAAGGATTAATATAAAGTGCAAATAATAATGGTGAACATGGACAGCCTTGACGAGTTCCACGGGTTATAAAAACAGATTCAGATTCCATTCCCATCACACATATCCGAGCGACCGGGAGCCTATACATTGTTTTAATAGCATTAATAAACCCACACCCAAACCCTAAGCGGCCCATGACTGCCAATAAAAACTCCCAAGAGACACGGTCAAATGCCTTCTCGGCATCAAGAAGTATCAGTCCAAGTGGAGCCTGATGGACTTTTGCTATATCAAACATGGTCACCACCCGACTGAAATGATTGACCGTGCCTCTTCCCGGGATAAAGCCATGCTGGCGTATGGACACCAAAGGGGTTATTACCCGAGATAGCCGTGCTGCAAGAACTTTAGCATAAATCTTGCCTTCACAATTTAAAAGGGAGCTAGGCCTATAAGAGCCAGAAAGAGTTGGTGGTTTGTCCTTTTTCTTAAAAACAATGATGTTAGCAGTATCCCATGATGCTGGGGCCTGTCCTTGTTGAGCAGCTTTGAAGACTGTCAACATTTCTGTTTTAATTTCAGGAAAAAAGACCTTATAAAATTCTAACGGTAGCGCATTAGGGCCAGCTGCTTTACCCATTGCTAGTGCATTAATAGCACTCTCAATCTCCTCAAGAGTTATAGGCATCTCTAATTCTGCCATATCTTCCCTGCTCAGTGTCTGGTTGAATCCATTTTGTGGTAAGCATAGAGCTGCATTTCTATCTGGTCTATCCTCCCCTGCATATAACTCTTGATAAAAAGATCTTAAAGCTGCTACAATCTCTGTAGGTCTGTTAACTAATTTCCCAGCCGAATCTTCTATTTCCACAATGCCACGTTCGGTCTCCCTGTTTCTAATTTGTTTAGCTAGGCATCTCCCAGCCGTCTGCCCAAATTCATAGCATTCTCTCCTGTAGGTTACATATTTGCACACGATGTCTTTGGACCATAAAAAGTTAATCTTCGCCTTACAGCGAGCTACATTGGCTTGCGCCACAGAGCTTGATGTCTTTTTAATTATACACTGTGTCAGACTACATTCGGCCCGCTTGAGCTCATCATAAAGGCCCTGGAAAAGGATATTTTGCTATTTTTGCTTATATATACAAAAGCTCAGTATTTCCCCCCTGAGGCCGGCTTTCAGTGTGTCCCACACTATAGCGGGCGAAGACGTATTCCTGTTTATCTCGAGAAAGTTCCTAATCCAATCCCTCATATGAAGCACAAACATTCCGTCTGCCAATAATTTCCGATCAAAAGTGAAGCTCCTCTGTGGCCTGAATACACTTTGAATTGGTAAATCCATAACCACAGGGCTGTGATCCGACGTTAGTCTAGGAAATATTTGAATTCTAGCCATGGCAGCCTGCCCTCTGGAAACAAAAAAGTAATCCAGTCTCACCCATTTATTGTGGGGGCAGGAAAAATATGTAAATCCTGGATCAGGATGTCCATTTATAAACCATAGGTCTTCTAGCCCATGCTCTAGTACTAGCTGCTGTAAAGCCTTAAAAACTTTAGGTTTCCTCCCCTGATAAACTCCATTATAAGTTTGTAATTCTGGTCCAGCTAAATGCATATTAAAATCTCCGCAAAGTATTAGTGGAGTTGCCCATGATGCTAGCTCAATATTAAGCAATTCTAAAATCTGTGCCTCGTCCATATTTGACCCGTATACTGAACAGATGACAAATTTCCATTCTCCCGCAGCACATTCAGCTATAGCCCACCGGCCATATTTATCTGCCAGAACCCTTCCCACCAGAAGTATATAAGATTTGGCCAGTATAGCCACACCCCTAGTTGTAGTGCTAAGTTGCGTACAGACTACTAACATATATCCCAGCTCAGCCAAAACTCTTCGGTTCACCCATGGGATACGTGTTTCCTGAAGGCACACTACATCAGGAGAGAAGCTTCTCAAATCCCGCGCTACTCGCTGTCTCTTAACCCTATCATTTAAACCCGACACATTAAATGTGCATACCCGTAGTCTCCCTGTCGTCATTCTACCCTCCATCTTCTCACGACATACTGCTCCTGATTAGACACATCCATTTCCATTCTCAGTAAACATTGCTTCTCACGTCTCCACCATGGCCTCCTTTTTTCTTTTCTCCCCAAGCCCACCCACTCCCCCCCATCCTGTGACCCCCAGCCTCCTCCTCCCCACCCACAAGGCCCCCCACCCTTAAGAGCCCCCCACCCCCACAAAATAAGGCATAAGGACTCAAGGTCCCTTGTGATGGAAAGCTGACAATGCCCCCCCTCACTGCTACTCCCCTCCACCATTGCATCAAAAACCAAACTGTATGTCTGCTAAGTAAACAAAGAAATAAACCATATCATTACGTGTTCCGTCTTGACAGATCTATATTCTATATTGAATGTAAATACTCCTTGACAAGGATTTCAGAAGTAAAAAATTGTGTTTGACCTTTACAGATCAGCTGATGCTCCCTCTATTTTCCATATGCTGTTAGGGACAGAAGCCGAGAGCTGTTTTTTAAAGGTAATCGAGCCAAGCTACTACAAAAAGACCCGGTTTAAGGTATTAGGAGCAGCCTTTAAAATCTGGAAGCAGGTTCGCAAGTATTTGAAAATCGGGAAAATTAATTATTATACTCCTATTGATGCGACACAGCTATTACCTCCAATTTTCTGGGATACGATCATGGGTATGTGGAAATTAAAAGGGATTTCGATTATTGGTGATTTTTATGATAACGGCAATCTTCGTTCCTTTGCACAGTTGAGGGAAAGGTATGGGTTGTCAAGCAGAGATGTTTTTAAATATCTTCAGTTATGGTATTATCTAGATAAGAAGAAAATGCAGCTGGCTGATATAGAGAAAAAGGATATGATCGAAGTTATTAAAACTAGACAGAAAATAGGATGCCTCTATGAGAATCTGGTTGAACTGCAAGGGGATGATTTAGAAGAGTAGGATAAGAAATGGAATGAGAGGTTGGGGCAGGGCGAGGGTCTGATACAGAGATCGATCAGCATTGCAGGGGAAATATTGATTTCATCAAGTCTCAGGTCCCAGCATTATAAAACCATCTTTAATTTGTATCATACCCCCCTGAAGATGCTAAAGTGGGGTGGTGCTAATGACGGTAAATGCTTTCGGTGTGGAACCGAGGCAGCTGGCAGCCTCCATGTTTTCTATGCATGTACCAAATTGCACCCCCTTCTTTTGGGGATAGAAAATTTCTTAACCTCCGTAACTGGGGTAGAAATCGTATTAACCCCGATATCTATGCTGCTAGGCTTAGCAGAGGAACCATTGGCTAGCCGTGGCACACCAAAGGTTGGATATATTATTTTTATGGCTACCGCTGTAGCACGGCTTTGTATCACTTCAGCATGGCTGCAGAAAGAATCACCCTCTTTTGAAATGTGCAAGGCGAGGTTTTTAGCCTTTTTCAGTTTAGAGCACAATCTATATTCCCTTAAGAGTTCTCGGAGAAGGAATTTGGGGTTAAAGGTATGGGGAGCTATAGTAGACTATGTGAATGATGAAAGGGGAAATCAATGATTTACACACTCGCTATGTGGTTAGTACTTTATGTATATCTATCATACCCGTAAGCTTCTGATTGCACTGTTTTTTTTTTTGTTTTTTTTTCTGTACTATTGTACTGCTTTGCTTATAAATGATTGTTCTTGGGGGTTCTTCGTTTTAATATGTAATATGAATTTGTAATATTATGTATGTATGTAAATAATGAATTTCATTCTGTTTTATGCGTAAGCTATATTGTGAATGACATTAATTAATGCCTCACGCTGATATCATGGCCTAATAAAATAATTTCTTTTTTTAATTATAAGACTGAAAGAACCTACCCATATCTGGTAGAGGACTTTTACGTGAACCGAGCATACTCGGCACCCCGAGCACAGCGCCCGTGGGGCCGATTCAACAAACAGCAAAACATTGTAGGGTTCTCTGACACATCCGCCGAGTCATCTGAAAACTCAGACTCAGGCAAAGGACCAAGCACCTCTAGAAACAAGAACACTAACACCAATTTTTTAGACAAAGACCAGGGACGTCAAACTAACCACAGTACGAACCGCCCTCCCAGATGGTACAGTGCACCAGGAGACAGACAGACGAGACAGAGATATTATCAGTGGTGAATAGGGTCACTCCACCCACACATAATACAGACATGATTCTTGCGACTAACATGCGCAAAATGACCGACCAGAAGACCATTCCGATCTTCAATCTCTCCAATTACCAACTTTCAGAAAAAGAAATTGCATTGCTTAGCAAAGGTCTGTCCTTCGTCCCAAATGTTAACCTAACTTCCTGGAATTACAGATCGAACTACTCAGTTTTTTCAGAAAGGTGCGCCTGCAAGCCTTCTTCCTTGATAAACCGTATGCACCACATGTAGCATACACATCGTTTCGACCACCTTCCACATTCTCCCCACCCTTGAATAGTATACCCACAGAGATACAGACCTTCGAGAAACTTGTCCTAAAAGAAGTCATGGGCTTAGAACAAGAACACAGGTTCATCCCATATAATCTCCCCATACAAGAGAAAAATGCCCTATTGGATTTGAAAAAGAATGAGAAAGTGGTTATCAAACCTGCTGATAAGGGGGTTGGAATTGTACTTCAGGACGTAGAGACATACAAAGCAGAAATCCAGAGACAATTGTCCAACACTGACCACTATGTAAGACTCACATCGGATCCCACAAGAGAGATACAGACCCTTATTGACGACATTACGGAAGAAGGTAAATCAAAGGGGTTCCTTGGTAAAAACGAATTTCTATACTTAAACACTAAATCCCCTCGAACACCTGTGATTTATACCCTGCCGAAGGTACATAAAAATGTTGAGACTCCGCCTGGCCGGCCTATTGTATCTGGTTGTGGCTCTATCTTAGAGCCCCTAGCCCGCTACGTAGATCACTTCATTAAAGACTTCGTCCCTGAAACACAGTGCTATATAAAGGACACCATGGCCATGATTAACTTGGTTGAGGAACTTTCATTTGACCCCATACAATGCATACTTTGCACCCTGCATGTGGAGTCATTATATACCAATATCCCGCAGGATGAAGGGATTGATGTTATCCAAAACATTCTTGACTCAAGACCCCGCCCACACCCGGTCCCCACTCCATTTATTTTACATCTTCTTAAAATCTGTTTGTCCCGTAATTTCTTTGTTTTCGATGGCATTTTTCACCAACAAATCAAAAGGGACCTCCATGGGCGCACTATTTGCGCCGAACTTTGCCATCCTATACATCACAGGTACTCCTAGTACGGCCCGCGGGCCGCCAGCGGCCCGGCAAGCATTCCTTGGCAGCCCGCGGACCTTGAAGACATCGTACCTGTGTTTTTTTTTTTTTTAAAGAGTGTCAGCAAACACCGCCGGTTGCAGCAGCGCGGACTCCGAGAGACTCTGCTCTATGGGGGCCAGGCAATTCCAGCGATAGTCAGAGTGGAGCTGCAGGGGCGCTAAGAAGATGTGAAAAACAACAAAGCCTCATTAACAAGTAAATGGTCTTTTAAAGAACTGTGAAGTACTCGGGTGCGGCTGTGTGCCCCCGTGAAGCTGTCTCAGCCCGGGCTGCCACACACGTGGGGGGGTGGTTGCTGAAGCCCTTTCAGCCCAATGGGCGTTGCGCGCCTGGGTCTGGGCTGGCGTGGGTGCACACTTACAAGTGCAGGACTACGCACATCTGTCAGTAGGGCTGCCACCTTTCCACAAGAAAAACGCTATTTGTTGCTGTTTTAATAGTCTGCAAAGGCCCGTTTGTGATGCTAAACAGGACTGTAAACGAAATCGTATGTATTCCTCTGATATTTATAGGTTTCATTTTGCTTGATTTTGCTTACGAAAGAGTGTCACTCATAGTCGTTACAAGGTTACAGTACCACTTTGATTTGTTTGGAAAAGATTTTGATTTTTTCTCTAGCCCCGCCTCCAACTAACCCCACCCCCACTGGTGCGGCCCTCGGCCACAAACCACACCGTAATTTTGGCCCTCGAGCGAAAGTTTGTGAGTACCCATGCTATACATGGATTGGCTTGAAACCAACAAGATTTTGTCCACATTCAACCCATTTGCCCCTAACAGTTTGAAATGGAAAAGATATCTGGATGATATTTTCATGATTTGGAAGGGACCTGAAACAACCCTGCTTCTATTCCTCGATTGGCTCAATGACCATTGCAATGGTCTTAAATTTACCCTAACACACAGCAAAAAACAGGTGTCCTTCCTTGACCTACTAATTATATCCGAGGATGACAGGCTCTACACTACCCTCTTCTGTAAGCCTACTGAGAAAAACACTTTACTTGCTTACAATAGCCATCACCCACGTGCCCTGCGAGACTCCTTACCCTTCTCGCAATTCCTCCGCATCAGACGGAATTGTTTTTTCAAAAAGGACTACTTTAAGGAAGCACAAACCCTCTCAAAGAAATTGATCAATAGAGGTTACCCCCGCAAACTTGTCAAGAACTCACTCAAGCGTGCCTGGTACTGCCCTAGAGAGACACTCCTGACTCCCAAATCTAAAAGCAATGATGGGCGGATGGTATGTGTGACAACATTCTCTCCAATTTCAAACTTGGTTAAAAAATGTATTCTAAAACATTGGTCGATACTCAATACCGGAAAACTGAAATTAGAACGCCCACTATTTGCTTTCAAAAAGAACAAGAATATAAATGATCACTTAGTCAGGGCAGCTTTAGCCCCCAAAAAAACCTCACAAACACTTACAGAAATATGGGGCCTCCCACCTACACTGGGCCACTATCGCTGTGGAGGGTGCAGTGTTTGCCACCTGACCATTGAAAGTAAGAAATTTGTGTATGGAAGCATTGATGTAACCTTAAAGCATTTCTCCAACTGTAACACCCATAATGTTGTGTATGCAATTACATGCCCATGCAACCAAATTTATATTGGGCAGACCACACAGAAAATCAGGATCCGAATATGTCAGCACCGGAGTAGACTGAGATGCCAAATACCGAATGCACCCCTGGTGGAACACTTCAGTAGCCAAGGGCATACAGTAGACGACTTAAAATGGCAAGTAATCAACGTGATCCACCCACTGCCCCGAAATTCTGACATCAGTGGAATCCTTAACAAAGAGGAACTTAAATGGATCTTACTGACCAACAGACTCCATACTGGACTGATCCTTATGGAGGACTGGACTAACTTGATTTGAATAATATGGGGCTGATTACGATGGCGGGCGGACTTGGTCCGTCCGCCATCGTAGCGGCATTTGGGACCATCCGCCATGCATGCGGCGGTCCCGCATACCCGATTAGGATGGGACCGCCACCGCTGCGGTCAGATTCTGCACCGTCAACATTGCGACGGTGGCTGCAGACAGCAGCACCGCCGCGATGTCGAAAAGAGCATGTTGTGCAATTCACTGCACTACGTGGCAGGTACTACACTGCGCCTGCCACATGGTGCAGTGAAATGCAGGGGGCTACCCAGGGGGGTACCATGGGTACCCCCCCAGTGCACCCACACCTCCCCCCAACACAAGGGGGGCCCGCAACGGGCCCCCGGAACCAATCCCCGCCAGCCTTTCAATGGCGGTTTACCCGCCACGGAAAGGCTGGCTTCCGCCAGCATCGTAATTCGGCGGACGGAGCCTGCTAGGCTCCGCCACCATTGTGAGCATGCTGACCGCTCCTCCAGGCAATCGTAACGATTGCCTGTGGCGGTTCCGTGGCGGACGGGCTTTGCCTCTGCCGCAGTCGCGGTCTGGATCCCACCGCCATCGTAATATGGCGGTCGGAGAATCGCGGTCCGCAGGGCCGGCGGCCCTCACCGCCGGCCCAGCGGTGGCGATCGTTCCGCCATCGTAATCAGCCCCTATGTCTTTTTCTCCACCAATAATCTGTATGATTCCTTCTGCGTCCTCCGTCGTCACTGTTGATCGCTTGTCATTAGCAATGCTTACGTCTGAAGTGTAGCCACTTATAATGTGTCAACTGACTTCGCTTATATTTTGATTAATTGCTGAATCATATGTACAGTATGTTAATTGTGCTCTGCTCAAGCGCTATTGTTGGTCCTTCACCACCGTATAACATTGCCATAATCTATTTACATATATAATGTCTGCTGGACTGTTGATTCCGACAATAATATGCTATGCCGGACGTCAGCTGTAATCCATGATTTTATTCTAACATTTCTGTTTCCCCTATCGTACCTGCACTCACTAACCAATTTGGGCAGTGCATGTCACCCATCATGGCGTCCACTGCTCCCCGTAACCTGATTTCTTCACGTTCTAGTCGTCACTTGGTGCACGCATGCGCACCAACGTTAATCGCTTCCGTATTTCTTTCATGCACCGGCACACGGGGCTCCTGCACTCCTGGACCAAGCTCAACGTATCTGCCACGAGGTAAGCCCACGCGCAGGCCATCCTACACGCACGCCATCAGCGGATCGACGCACTCACGTCTTACCGTTCCTCTCCTCCCTTCTCAGGAATTCCCCTTGATTTCGCTCGATCCGGAGCACCTGGGGACGCACGCCAGGGATTAGGCACTGTTCTCCCCCGCAACCTTTCCTGGGTAAGCGCCTCTTGGAGACCACAGTCTCCCGCACAGCGTGCAGGTTCTCGTTACCGTTGGACCTTACTTACTGTAATTTTCTTTCAGCAATACTCTGAGCCACCGCGCCCCCGTGCGACCACGATGCCACGGGCTGGACATCGTTCCCTTCACTTCCCCTATCTTGTGGTCCTCATCTTGGACCCATAGTAAGTCCGGCATCATCTTAACGCACTGCAATACTGCATAGCATAGAATGTCTGCCACGTCCTACACTCTACTTGTATATAAATGTGCGCCGTAATTATACTCCACTCTGTCCAGCATGACTTCACCTTTACACAATAGCCCAGCCCGTTTTTAGTTTTGGCTCACTAGAGGAGGACCAGTCTGGGTTTCTAATATGTGTTGTATCACCTTTTATCACTCCCACATCACCTGTAACTTGGTTAATAATCTTGAGATATTGGCATACCCATCCCCCCACCCCTAACTTCTTTTTTCTTCCCTTTCTCGTTCACCCCCCCTCTCTCCACTTTCCTACCCCCCCTTCCCTGCCTTACTAAGGTATCCTCTCAGGCATTCTGATTTAATTGTCCTGATGATGATCCCATAATCGCTGTTGGGGATCGAAACGTCGTCGACAACCACATCTTAACTCCAATTTTTACTTATGACTGATGTGGAGTACAAGATGTTCTTTTAATTGTGACTACTGTAATTTATATATCACTAAAAGTCACCTTGCAGTTATATGCCTGAGGTCAGGAAATCTGTTGATTTCCAGAACCCCGTCACTTCTTGCTCACTTTACGATACCATATGTTGCTTCATGTTTATCGAATATGTAAATAAATACAATACGTTCCATTTGGACAGTAATATACCCAAATCTGATTGTAGTTTTGTGGTTATGGTTTTGTATTTTCCTTGATAGGGACCGCTGTCTCTAATAATATATCTTAGATATAGTAAACCAATATCTTTCGTAAGTGGTGCCTGTACCAACTTACACCTGCTGCAATGGCAGGCCTGTAGTTCCATTTTGCATGGTCTCTCATGGGTGGCATAATACATGCTTCAGCCCTTGGGAGACCTCTGGGGTACCTATGCCCTGGCCTCAGGATTGTAAAGGCCTGCTATAGGGGTGACTTATAGGTTTTAAGTGCAGTGACTCTTAGATATAGTAAACCTATATCTTTCGTAAGTGGTGCCTGCACCAACTTACACAGGCTGCAGTGGCAGGCCTGTAGTTCCAGTTTGCATGGTCTCTCATGGGTGGCATAATACATGCTTCAGCCCATGGGAGACCTCTGGGGTACCAACAAGCATATACACTTGCAAAAGTATGCGGTGCACAGCGGTTCGGTTAATGCAGCCCCCACGAGGGATTCTGACTTGGGTACCATATACCAGGGACTGACAAGGGTACCCCAGTATCCAATCTGAGTGTACCTAAGTACATAACATAACAGTTTAGGGAGAAAGCAGATAGACTGGGGTCCTGATTAGCAGGATCCCAGTGGGACTAGTCAAAAACAGCATCACAGCAAGCAAAAAGTGGGGGTAACCATGAGAAGCAGATCCTACTTTCCTACACAACCCCCCCCCCCAAACGTAAGGAGATGAGACTAACCTTGCCCAGTTGAGTCTTCATTTTCCAAGTGGAAATATTTGGAGAGCCCATCTGCATTGGCATGGTTGCTCCCAGGTCTATGTTGCACTGTATAGTCCATCCCCTGTAGGGAAATGGACCACCTCAAAAGTTTGGGGTTTTCACCCTTTATCTGTTTTAGCCATAAGAGGGGCTTATGGTTTGTCTGAACAATGAAGTGAGTGCCAAACAAGTATGGCCTCAACCTCTTCAGGGCCCAGACCACAGCAAAGGCTTCCCTCTCTATAGCTGACCAACGTTTCTCTCTGGGGGTCAACCTTCTGCTTATAAAAGCTACTGGTTGATCCTGACACTCTGCATTAAGTTGTGACAACACAGCCCCTACCCCCAACTCAGATGCATCTGTTTGGACAATAAATTGCTTGGAGTAGTCAGGACTCTGCAGAATGGGAGCAGTGCACATGGCCTGCTTGAGATCATCAAATGCCTTCTGACAGCTAACTGTCCACTGAACTTTCTTGGGCATTTTCTTGGAGGTGAGATCATTCAAGGGAGTCACTATGGACCCATATCCTTTACAAATCTCCTATAATACCCAGTCAGGCCCAAGAAAGCTCTGACCTGAGTCTGGGTAGTTGGAGCAACCCAGTCCATTATGGTTTGGATTTTGGTCTGAAGTGGTTGAACCTGGCCTCAACCCACAAGGTGGCCCAGGTACACAACCTTGCTCTGCCCTATCTGGCACTTAGTAGCCTTGTTAGTGAGGCCTGCTTTCTGCAGAGCCTCTAAAACATTCTTCAGGTGGACCAGGTGATCCTCCCAGGTGGAGATAAATACAGCTATATCATCAAGATATGCTGCACTATAGGCTTCCAGACCTGTGAGAACTTTATTCACCAGCCTTTGGAATGTGGCAGGTGCATTCTTCAGACCAAAGGGCATCACATTAAATTGATAATGCCCACTGGGGGTTGAGAATGCTGTTTTTGGTTTGGCATCTTCAGCTAGTCTGATTTGCCAATAACCAGCAGTGAGGTCAAATGTGCTCAAGAACTTGGCTGAGGCCAAAGTGGCAATGAGCTCATCTGCCCTTGGAATTGGATGAGCATCAGTCCTAGTGACGGCATTGAGTCCCCTGTAGTCAACACAGAACCTCATCTCTGTCTTACCACCCTGGGTGTGAGGTTTTGGTACCAAGACTACTGGACTAGCCCAAGGGCTATCTGAGGGCTCAATCACTCCCAACTCTACATAGCATACAGCATCTTCTGGACCTCTGTCCTGATGCAATCTCTGACATGGTCAGGCTGCCTGTAGATTTTACTCTTGACAGGTAGACTCTCACCTGTGTCCACTTAATGGGTACACCAGGTGGTTTGACTGAGTGTCAGTGAGAACATGTGCCTATATTGATTGAGGACCTTCCTACAATCAATCTGCTGCTGGTCAGTGAGGCTGCCTGCCAAGGCTACACCATCAACTGACCCATCATCAGGGTTTTGTGAGAGGAGATCAGGGAGAGGGTCACTCTCATCCTCTTGTCCCTCATCAGTTGCCATGAGCAAGCCCATGTCAGCCCTGTCTACAAAAGTTTGAGCCTGTTCACATGGAGCTCCCCATGGGGGCTCCTGGGAGTGCCAAGGTCCACCAGATAGGTGACCTCACCTTTTTGCTCAATGATAGTGTGGGGTCCACTCCATTTGTCTTGGAGAGCTGCTGGGGCCACAGGCTCCAACACCCACAGCTTCTGGCCTGGCTGGTAAACAGTCAGGACAGCCTTTTGGTCATGCCAAGCTTTTTGCAATTCTTGACTTGCCTGCAGGTTTTTACTTGCCTTCTTCATGTACTCAGCCATCCTGGAGTGGTGACCAAGTACATAGTCCACTATGTCTTGTTTGGGAGGTATGAGAGGTAACTCCCATCCCTCCTTCACGAAACACAAGGGACCCCTAACTGGATGCCCAAACAGAAGGATCACTGACAAAATATCGAAGGACAAAATATCGTGTTCCCAAAATATCGGGACATAAATATCGATCTCAAAAATATCGACATCCTATCTATATAATGGTAAATACTAAAATATCGAAAAAAATATATAGTTGTTAAAAATATTGAAGTTAAAAATATCGTTTTTTTTAAAATGTATAAATAAGAATGTAAAATAAATTAAATAATACATATAACTTAAAATCTTTTTTTTAGAATTATTAGAAAATGTTAACAATTATAAGTAATAAATGTAATGTAAAAATAAATTAAACAGACACATATAAAATGTAATATATATATTTACTTAATAATAATTAATAAATAATTATTTTAATAAATTATAAAATGTTAGAAATATATTAAAAATTATAAAAACATATATATATACATACACCTGTAACATAAAAAAAAAATATATATATTATAAAATAAATTATTAAAATATTTATTAGTTTTTAAAACTACATTTTACAACAGTAGGGAAAGTGTTGGATAGCGTAGGGGTAAAAATTGCTATTCCCACTCCAGCGAGTGCAACAGTAGGGAAAGTGTTGGATAGGGTAGGGGTAAAAATTACTATTCCCACTCCAGCGAGTGCAACAGTAGGGAAAGTGTTGAATAGCGGAGGGGAATAATTTACTATTCCCACTCCAATGAGTGCAACAGTAGGGAAAGTGTTGGATAGCGGAGGGGATAAAATTACTATTCCCACTCCTGGGAGTGCAACAGTAGGGAAAATGTTGGATAGCAGAGGGGTAAAAATTACTATTCCCACTCCAGCAAGTGCAACAGGAGGGAAAGTGTTGGATAGCGGAGAGGAATAATTTACTATTCCCACTCCAGCAACTGCAACAGTAAGGAAAGTGTTGGATAGCGGAGGGATACAAATTACTATTCCCACTCCAGCGACTGCAACAGTAGGGAAAGTGTTGGATAGCGGAGGGGAATAAATTACTATTCCCACTCCAATGAGTGCAACAGTAGGGAAAGTGTTAGATAGCAGAGGGGATAAAACCAAAACTACAGCTATTGAACCTAAATCCCCAAACAAAATTTAAACAAAACAATTACCAAAAATATTTATCAATTAATAAATAAATATTAATGATCAACTAATGATTAATTTATTTAAACTAAATTACTTTCCACCCTCTACCCCAATAAACACCAAAACACACACATTTTTACACAATTTCCATTACTAATTTTACATTAATAAATTAATAACAATTAACAACAAATCCTAAATTAATTTAAAAAAAAATTCTTCCCAAAATTTACAACTATAAATCCCACAACTCAGACATCACAATTATTCCACAATTAGCATATTTAATTTTAATTAATTAATTAGCATTAATTAACAATTAATGAATTATAAATAATTTACCTCCCACCATATTCCCCTATAAATGACACCACCAATGTTGTAAAACATGACATAATTAACATAATTAATTAACAATTAATTAATTAATAACAATTAACAAGCAAAATTAAAACAATTAATAATAAATTAATTCACACAATTAACACTATAAAATAACAACTAAATTTTATAATAAAAATATAAAAAAATGTATTAAAATTAAATTACCTCCCACCCTACTCCTCTATCAACCCACAACCCGCTCCTAAAAAATTACACAATTAACATAATTACCAATTAATTATTAATAATTAACAACCAATTAATTAATAATTAATAATAAATTAATTACCACAATTATTAATAAAAAATATTAAATACATAAATATTAATTAATAAAACATATTAATTAGTTAATTATAATTAAATTACTTCCTATCCTACTCCCCTATCAACCCACAACCCACTCCTAAAAAAATGACATAATTAACATATTTATCAATTAATTAATAATAATTAACAACCAATTAATAAATAATAATAAATTAATTACCACAATTAATAATACAAAATATTAAATACATAAATATTAATTAATAACAAATATGAATGAATTAAATCTAATTAAATTACTTCCCAACCTATTCCCCTATAAACCCACAACCCGCTACGGAACTAAAACGCAAAATTTACTTAAAATAAAATTAATAACTTCTAAAAATGTGATACATATATTAAAAAACAAATGCAATACTTAAACAAAAAAATAGAACACATACATTTAAAATACATACTAAAATACATAACACTAACTAAAAAACGATATTTTTAACAACTATATTTTTGCAAACGATATTAATGACTTCGATATTTTTTAAAACGATATTACTTACCTTAGACTCGATATTCTTTACAACGATATTCTGACAGTCGATATTTTTGTGTCCCGATATTTTGCACTCGATATTAGTGCAAGTCGAAAAAAAAACTCGATATTCTGTCTGTTTACCCAAACAGAAGTTCAAAAGGGCTAAACCCCTTCTGAGGGACCTCTCTGTAGGCAAAGAGAAGGCAGGGCAGAAGGATATCCCATTTTCGCCTAAGCTTTTCTGGGAGGCCCATGACCATGCCCTTGAGGGTTTTGTTGAAACTTTCAACTAACCCGTTGCATTGAGGATGATAGGGTGTGGTGAATTTATAATTCACACCACACTCCTTCCACATTGCAGTAATATAACTTGACATGAAGTTTGTACCTCTGTCAGTTAAGACCTCCTTAGGGAAGCCCACCCTGGAAAAAATTCCTAAGAGGGCCCTTGCCACCACAGGAGCTGTAGTGGTCCTAAGGGGAATGGCTTCTGGATACCTAGTGGCATGGTCCACAACCACTACTATGTAACTGTGTCCAGATGCTGTAGGATGGTTCATGGGACCAATTATGTCAATCGCAACCCTCTCAAAGGGAACCCCCACCACTGGAAGTGGCATGAGTGGGGCCTTTGTGGTGCCACCTGCCTTACCACTGGCCTGGCAAGTGGCACAGGAGCGACAAAACTCCTTGGTGTCTTCAGACATGTGAGGCCAGTGAAAGTGAGGGACAAGCCTGTCCCACGTTTTACTTTGGCCTAAGTGTCCTGCCAGGGGAATGTCATGTGCAAGGGTGAGTAGGAAGTCCCTAAACTTCAAAGGTATAACCAACCTCCTGGTAGCACCAGGCTTGGGGTCTCTACCCTCTGAATAAAGGAGACCCTCATCCTAGTAGATCCTGTGGGACCCACTGACATTCCCAGCAGCAGCTTGCTGTCTGAGGGGTTCAAGAGAGGGGCAGTTCTGCTGCTCCAAACTCAAGTCTGCCCTGGAAGGGCCCCCTGTCCCCAAGAACTCAACCTGATCAGGTTCAAGCTCATCTGGGACAGTTCCTTCACAGGGACTGAGATCATCACCCTCAGAAGACTGATCCTCGCTCTGAGTCTGGGGGGAAGACACTGCCTTACCCCTTCGGCTCCTTCTCTTGGAAGGCACCTGGTCCATTGTTCCAGGATTCAGGGCCTGTTCAGTGGATGTCAGTTTGGCTTGTGATCTAGTCACAGCAAACAAATCTGCAGAGATGCCCAACATTGCTGCATGAGTTCTAAATTCAACTTCAGCCCATGCTGAAGCTTCCAAATCATTGCCCAACAAACAATCTACTGGTAGGTCTGTTCTCAAAACAACCTTTTTAGGGCCAGTTACCCCTTCCCAGCTGAAATTAACAACTGCCAAGGAATGGTCAGTCCTGACATTGTTTGCATTGGTCACTTGGTACATCTCACCAAGCATGATCTGTCCGGGAGACACAAGTTTCTCTATCACCATGGTGACACTGGCCCCTGTGTCCCTGTAGGCCTATTCCATTAATCAAAGGCTGTTGCCTGTACTTGCTCAGGTTACTGGGACTTACAAGTAAGGTGGCAATATCCATGCCACCATCACAGACTAGTGCAAAAACAACAGTTGATGGACAGAATGCAGAACAATGTCATACATTCACCCCAGTACAGAGATCTGGGCCTAAATCCATCGTTTTTTTGCTCACCATGCCATTCCAGTTTGAACCCAGCCATATGCAAATCAGTCTTGACCCTGTGCCACATGGGAACAGTCCAGCCCGAACTGCCAAGCCAGGTCCTCCCTGGACTGGAAACAAGCATCCTAGGACCGGTTTCGGGGTTTCACCCCTCTTCAGCCAGGATAGCTTGATTCCAGTGGCATGGAGAGCACGGGACCCACGTCTGGGCATACCCGTCCCACTCGGGGTGACAAATGCAAAAACAACAGTTGATGGACAGAATGCAGAACAATGTCATACATTCACCCCAGTACAGAGATCTGGGCCTAAATCCATCGTTTTTTTGCTCACCATGCCATTCCAGTTTGAACCCAGCCATATGCAAATCAGTCTTGACCCTGTGCCACATGGGAACAGTCCAGCCCGAACTGCCAAGCCAGGTCCTCCCTGGACTGGAAACAAGCATCCTAGGACCGGTTTCGGGGTTTCACCCCTCTTCAGCCAGGATAGCTTGATTCCAGTGGCATGGAGAGCACGGGACCCACGTCTGGGCATACCCGTCCCACTCGGGGTGACAAATGCAAAAACAACAGTTGATGGACAGAATGCAGAACAATGTCATACATTCACCCCAGTACAGAGATCTGGGCCTAAATCACAGACTAGAACAGCCCGAGCTGGAGTTATGACTAAGCCAGAACCCATCTCAGAGCCCAAGATTAACCCCACTAATCCCTTGTTCCCTGTACCACCACTTGTACTTGTGCTAGAGGGAGCAGTTGCCTTAGGGGCAGTGGTGGTAGGAGTAGTTTCCTTGGCTTTTGGACAATCAGCATCTTTTGTCCAATGGGTTTCACCTTACAAAAATAACACCAAGGTTTATTTTTGCCTCTTCCCTTCTTGGATTGTGACTCCCCCCCAGATGCAGTTTTTTGGGGCCCTGATGAAGACTCTTTTTTGTCTTTTCCCTTGTCCCCACCCTTCTCTTGGGTTTTATAATATTGCTTCTTCTGGTCACCACCAGTGTTCTGGTTTTTCTGCTTCACCCTGGTTCTGACCCACTTATCTGCCTTCTTTCCAAATTCTTGGGGAGAAGTCAGATCAGAATCCACCAGGTACTGATGCAACAGCTGATTTTGGCAATTATTAAGGATCTGCTCCCTCATAATCAAATTGTACTATCCCTCAAAGTCATGCACCTTGCTGCCAAGCAACCAACCTTCCAGAGCCTTAATAGCACTGTCCACAAAGTCTACCCAGTCCTGATTCTGTGTCTTCTGGGTGTCTCTGAACTTAATCCTGTACTGTTCAGTGGTTAAGCCAAACCCATCAATGAGATCACTCTTCAAAACTGAGTAATTGTCAGCATCCTCTTCTCTAACAGTGAGGAGCTTATCTCTAGCTTTGTCAGCAAAGGAGAGCCACAAGATAGCTGCCCACTGCTCTCGAGGGACCCTCTGAACCTTACAGGCCCTCTCTAAAGCAGTTATCCATTTGTGGATGTCATCCCCAACATGGTAGGGAGGGACAATCTTGCTCAGGTTCCTATTGTCAAAGGAATGTTCCTTACTTCTAGGGACACTGGTGCTGCCACCATGGGACCCTAGTCCCAATTTCTTCCTAGCCCTCTGGACTTCAAGGGACTCTCTGTCAAGGGCCAACTGCTCTTGCCTGAGCCTAAGCCTAGCTTTGTCAAGTTCAAGAAGTTGGTACTCCCTATCCAAAGAGTTCCCTCCCTTACTAGAGATGGAGGCCCCTACTGACTGTTCTGAGGCATTGGATTCTCTAGAGGTGGAGCTAGACCTCCTCTGTCTACTCTGTACTCTCCCAGGAGGAACAAAGGGCGCACCCTCTGTAGTATCCTCTGGGAGGTCTGAGTTGTCCAGGTGGAGCCCCTCAGGTTCCACCTGGTCAGGGTTTGATTCTAGGTCAAAGAGGGATTCTCCTCCTGCCCTATCCTCATTCCCTGGCCCACCCACTCTGTCCTGTTCATCTGACCCAGGAGTCTTCCTTAGGTCATCTAACAGTAACACCTCTACCAGGCGTTGAGTGTTGGCACTTCTCCCTGTCTTCAGCTTTCTAGAGGCACACAGGGCTTTCAGTTCATGGAACGAAAGCTCACTGTATCTAGAGGGCAGAGAGCCACTGGCATCTCCTTTAGTAGACATACTAAGTGAGGTGTGGTGTTGCACATACCTAACCTAGTGGGAACTAAACTCTCTGAGGTTGGAGAATGGGTGTGCTAGGCCCTTGACTTACCCAACCCTACGTTCAGTAGAACTTACTATTCTAAGCTTGTATTTATATGTGCCTAGTACTAGTGTTTTTTCAGTTAATCAATGCAAAAATGTATCTGGTAAAACAATGCAGCCTTGAATCCCAACCGCTGCACACCAATGTGAGAAGCTGGCCTGGTATATGATGTGCACTAATGTAAGGGGACACCTTGCACCAGTCCAGACAACCCTTATTGTGATTTAAGAGGTCTCAGACAACCTTAGAAAGCTATCCAAGTGGTAGCTGTGGAGAGCAGCCTTCAGGCTTAGTCTTGAAGGAGTGTAAATCAGCTTGTTTTACCAGAATGCAATCTTATAGTATAGATTAAATGAAAAGAGAACCACACAGTAGTTATAAAAAATATGTATTTATTATATAACACTATCTAGTACATTACAGTATCTCCCACTTGGAGATGGACATAAAGCACACAATACTTTAGCAAAGAAATCACAGTAAATAGCACTAAAACACAGTGGGCCCCAGGGGGGGACCAAACCATATACTAAGAAAGTGGTATAAGAACCACGACTCGAGTCGGGACAATGTCGAGAGGATGTAGAATTGCTGGGGACCCACAGAACCACCCAAGGTAAGTAGATAGGGACCCCACGGAGAGCTTGTGCAGTGTGTGAACACTACCGCGTGCTCCGTAGAAGTCTATGTGTAAGTTGCGGTTGGAATTTTAAAGATTAGGGACCCTTCCCAGTGGATCCTGAAGAAACCCAGTGTAAGACAGAAGGTTGGAGAGCCACCCCACCCGTTGATACCGAAGTACCCAAGTTACCTATCCCAGCGAAGCCAGGTGCATAGGTGTGAAGTGGTGTCGGAAACCGCCGTCGAACCCAATGTAGGACTTCAGGTAAGTGCTACTGCTGGAAGAGGAGAAAGTGTCTGTGGGAATCAAAACGTGGATTCTTGAAGAGGAGTACCTGAAAGCAGAGGGGACAGTGTCTATGTCACTCGGGAGTGACCAGGAGACTTGGAAGACGAATGCCCTCCGATGTCGGGTGCTTCAGGATAGTTGATGGTGACCTTGACTCTGCAGCTGCGGGGACCAGGCGACGCTGAGGAAGACCAGGACCCGGATATGAGCTGTCCCATGAAGGATGTCGAGAGCTGAGGGGTCGGTGTCCGGCTGGAGCACCAACAAGCCTTGGCAAATGCAACCCACGCAGGAAGTCCAGAAGATGCACGGTTCGGACCAGCAAGGTCCAGGAGACTCACCACAAGCAGGGGAGTCAGGGCAGGCCCCGAGCAATCAGGGGAGGCCAAGGAAAACAAAGATGACCCTCAATTGGATCCACAGGTTGGAGGCACAGGAGTCGCCAGAGGACCTTGAGCAGGTCACCAAAAGGAGCAGGGCACGGTGCCCATGAGGTGATGTGGCTGAAGATATTGGTGCAAGAAGTTGCCGGAGGTTGGGGCTATTTGGAGCCCATTGCACTTGTTGCAGAGTTGCCAACAAGCATGTGCACTTGCAAAAGTACGCGGTGCACAGGGGTTCGGTTAATGCAGCCCCCACGAGGGATTCTGACCTCAAACTTGGTGAGAGGACAGCTCGGGTCTCAGGAGACGTAGATAACCACCACCTGTGTTGTTGAACCCTTCGGAGTCCTCAGGAGCTCGGGATCAGCCGACCGGTCAGCAGTGTTGCGGTGCCTATGAATGTAGGGGAGTGACTCCTTCACTCCAAGGGAGATTACTTCGGTTGTTCTTGATGCTTCACAAGCCTATGATGCACAGGCACAGACGATGCAGCAGACTGGAAGGGAGACAAAGTCAGGCCCAAATGAAGTCCAGCGATGTCCAGAGTGCCCAGACGGTAGAAGTGCAGTGGTTTCAGTTCTGAATCTTATCCCACGACAAATCTAGGGACCTACACCCAGGTAAGCCCTTAAGTACCCTAGGGAATGGTTTGGGAAGATTCAGGGGACCCTCCCAGGGGAGGGTCTGGACATGGGAGGATGTCCTTTGTCCAGTTTCGCGCCAGAGCGGGAGCCAACGGCTCCAGGGACTGGTTTGAACTTGACTTTGCACAGGGACACCAAATGTGCCCCTCTTGCAGACTTTCAGGTGCTGGCAAGTGCACCCACCCAGCCCTAATACACTAAATCCTGCCTGGGAGGTGGTCACACCTCCCTGTGACAGGATGCCTATTGTTCTGCCTTCCCCTGCTCGAGCTTGGAACAGCAGCAGTAGGGCAAATATGTGTCTCTGGTCGGCAGCAACCATTTTGTGCTGTCCTGGACTAGAAGGCCGGTACTGGGAACACTGAGAGCCTAATGGAGGGCTCTCCCAGTGCTTGGAATCATACCCCCACACCATAAACAGTGTGGGGGTATGATTCCAACATGCTTGATACCAAACATGATAGGATTCGTTGCAGCCGTTTTTGAGATGGTCATTGTGTGGTCACGCAATGCCCCTCTATATAGTATAAGGCTGATTCACTGACAACCCAGGAGAATAGACTCCGTAGGCTGCAGGGGTGTCCTGCTCATGCAGGGGCACCCTCTCACTTAGAACCAAGCACCCTGCCCCCAGGATTGTAAAGGCCTGCTATAGGGGTGACTTATAGGTTTTAAGTGCAGTGACCCTTAGATGTAGTAAGCCTATATCTTTCGTAAGTGGTGCCTGCACCAACTTACACAGGCTGCAATGGCAGGCCTGTAGTTCCATTTTGCATGATCTCTCATGGGTGGCATAATACATGCTTCAGCTCATGGGAGACCTCTGGGGTACCTATGCCCTGGGTACCTGGGTACCATATACGAGGGACTGCCAAGGGTACCCCAGTATCCAATCTGGAGTGTACCTAAGTACATAACATAACGGTTTAGGGAGAGAGCAGATAGACTGAGGTCCTGATTAGCAGGATCCCAGTCAGACTAATCAAAAACAGCATCACAGGAAGCAAAAAGTGGGGGTAACCATGAGAAGCAGATCCTACTTTCCTACACAGTCCATAGTCTAATGATGATAATTCACAGTGTGTATCATATCCTTGGATCAAATGTTTGGATTTCAGAGTCCATAACATCCGACATCATTGTCTGCTGTGACAAGACAAGGCCACAGTAATCTGCCCATCTCTGTCAGATTTTTGGGTGTTTCTGTGGGCATTCGCGCGCCTGGAAATCCAGTATTTCTAGCCCCATGCAAAAGTCCATCCCATATTTCCATGCCCTGACTGTAGGGGAGGTGTCGGATTTCCATAGCCTGGCTATGTCTCGTTTAGCTAGGGTTAGGCCTAGCCATAGAAGGTGGCGTTTATACCTGTTGCCACCAATCTCATCAGTGATATGGAGTAGTGTTATTCTAGGATACTTGGGGAGTTCTCATCCCAGGATTTCTGTTAGGCATGCGAGTACTCTGTACCAGAACCTATCTAAGGCTGAACATGTCCATACTGTGTGTAAAATTGTGCCCTCATCGCTCCGGCATCGTAAACATATGGGGGAATCGATCAACCCGGCTCTCCATAGTCTGTAGGAGTAAGGAGGCGGAGACTGCACAAGCAGCGCAGCGAAGCAGGACGCCGAGGTGAGGCGCAGTGGGTTTCGCTCCCTCCTCCTCACCCGCGGATCACCCGCCTGATTATTCCTCTGCGGTTTGGAGGCACATGGGGCCCCCATTGTGAAGCGGCTCCGATGTTTCGCTGCCACATCGGCAGCGGCAGGCAGCGGGAGGCGGCAACAGGCTACCGGGAAAGTGGCAAGCACGGCCGCCATTAGTGGGCGGCCGCTGCAAGAGTGAGCCCTTGGCAGCATCACGCAGGCGGCCCAACTAGGCTTGGGTGCGGCCTGTGATTGCGCCCTGCGAACCCCGCTTGCCCTTCCCCCTTGGGGCCTCCCGGTACGGCTCCCTTCCTCCAGGCTCTACCTGGTCCCTTCCACCATCAACCGCCATCCGCCACCAGTAACAACGGCCGAGAGGGCAGGAGAGAGGACCCTGAGGACCCTGAGGTGAGGAGACAGGGAAGAATTGGGGTACACAGGATCCGTTGACTCGGCAAACCATGGCGACGGGCTGGGATCTTCCATGCCCCTGGCGCCCGGATCTTGCCCTGGAACTTCCCCCCCCTCTGGAGGCGGATGAGTGTGAGTGCGTGCCCCGAGAGAGTTGGCAGGGTGAGGAGCGGCAAGGGCCACGGCACGGGGCAGAGAGGTCAGAGGGGGCTGCTTCAGTTCAACCGCTACAAATTGCCATCCACCCTCCGGCCTGTCTCGGTCTTTGAACTGCTCCTACGGTCCATCTGTCCTCTGACCTGCCACATTAAGTCGCTTGAGTATACCCCCCACACAGGACTACCAGGACTGCTCTTGGGACCCAGGCACCCTCACCCTCCCCCCTCCTTGAGGTTGATTGTAGGCGCTTCCTCCCTTGCCATAATGACTAAGAAAAGTGCCCGCCCGCCAATGTCAAAGTAGGACCCTAAATCTGCAGCAGGGGACATGCCTACAAACAGGGACGCTCTGGGGGGGGGGATCCGATCAGTCCAAGGTCGACAAAACGTACGATCTGCGTAGCTGGGTATGGGTACAGAATCCCTCTTCTTTAGAGAGCAGCCCAGAGTGGACAAGCTTGGATGCTGAGAACATGGACGACGAGGCCCCCAAGGACCATGAACCTTTCACGGATACAATGATCACCACAATCGCAAACGAGGAACGACCAAAGGCCGCCACCGAGATAGGCGGGGATGAGATAGGACCAGGCCCTCCACCAACGGGGGTGGAGCCATCCCAGCGGCCCACCACAACAACACTGCCCAGAAGGAGGAAGAAAAGGTCCCTATCTTGTCACAACCTGGGAGCTTCCCCAGCTCTAATCGACGTTCGCTCATCAAACAACGCAGCAAACCTGCAAGGAGGCCCTGTCGCTGCTACAGCTTGGGAGTCACTGGATGATAGTGCCAGTCCGCATAAAAGTCCAATAACGTCTGCTGACACCTTCCATACCCCAAAACACGACATGGCCACAGCCTCAAAGGCAGCTTCGCCACAGGACGCAACAACCCACAAGAGCAAGGAAGGTTTATGCCTTACCATAGGATCTTCTTCAGAGCCTGAGCCAAGCGACTCTCTTCACAGATCACCATCTCTTCGGCCGTTTGAACTCTCATGCGTGCAGGACAACCTGCTAAGGTCAGTCAGTACTTCCCTCTCTACCGCCATTAACGCTCTAACATGGCAATCGCAGAAGCTCGAATTACAAATGGAGACCCTCCAAGTTATGGCAACAAAAATGGCCAAGATGGCCAAGAAAATTGATAGGTTGGCTGCAATTAGCTGCTATCCAACTGCTCCAATTGCTCCTCTTGAATGCCTGTGCCCAGAAATAATTGACAAACTGGCAGCGCTCCCGACGGTTCTCTCCTCGCTGGTGGAAGAATTAAAACTTAGTATCAAAACATGCTCAGACCCCGTGAGCCCAGTGATGGGCTCTTAGGAACTCACTGCAGTGAGCAGGGTACAAAGTCCCCGAATCAACCCAACGCCATCAATTGCCAACAAGTATGGCAATCTGGCCTTGACCCCTCCCACATCTAGAGGAAACGATGGGAGGGAACAACCACATAGCGGATCCCGCCCCTAACAACAAAGGGGCCATATGCTCGCAGGAAGCCCCTCAGACTGCCCCGTTAACAACCCGGAGAGAGAAAAAACACCTTAAAAAACAAAAAAAGCACGCTAAAAGATTACTATCAAGAAACCCCCAGCGAAATTCAATCACCTCGGGACAAAAAAAAGAACCATCAATGAGGGTCACTGAATTAGAAAACAAACAACCTCTCTTCTCTATATTCTGCAAGAACCCCCATACTCAGCTTCCATCAGAATCAGGCCTCCCGGCAACACGTACAACTACTCTGCCCTCCGATGCGCAGGCCTCTACGGGGGCCCTCTCCAGGCAGATGGGGAGCAACATGCTCGGAGACATAGCAACACAGGCTAAGTTCACGAACCCTGGAACATCTATCATCTACAAGGTCCAATCATGGTCCATAACCACTCAAGCGAATGACCAGCGCATACCGCACAGTGATTCAGGGAAGGTCAACAAAAATCATTATCTAGCAGGCCCTGACCCAATGCCGTCTCAGCACTGTCCAGCCGAGCCCAACAGTAAACAACGATAGGGAGGCCAGTGCGGCGGGGGTTGTCTTAGGGGGTGGCCCTCCAACTGGGAATATCGTTACTACTTGGCCCTCAACTCGGGCCCCATGCCCCATCAGAGCCCTTAGCGCCACCGGGCATGGAATAAACCAAACAAAGAGCCTGCGTAACAACAATGGAAAGTCAACAACACAGCCTCATCGGGCCCACCCCGCCACCAGGACAACAGAACCCACAAGACCACCCCAAGGGACTGAAGTAGTACCTGCAGGCCTTCCGCAAGTTTCACAGAACACGTGAAAACATGCTTATAAAACCTCAACAACATATGGCCCCACCACAACGACTCCACTGTCAGGTCAAACACGTTAGCTTCAGGGGGAGGCCACTCGGCAAAAATGAGCCTGACTCCACTGTACATTTCGAAGGGCAACATCGATACTCTCAACAGAACAAACATTCTGAAACTTCTCCAACATACACAGTCATTGTCCCATATTAATAGCAGGGACATCGTCAGGGTGCAATTCGTCTCTTTGCCCTTGCAATTATGGAAGGAACAAACCATCGTAACTTGGGACAACCCGAACATAGCTAGCAAGTGTTTACATCGAAAAAGATCAATTCGCAGAATGGGGAATTGATATTCGGAGGCTTGAACATGAGAAGTACCCATTCATCTTACAGGCACCCATAAAGAATACGCCCATGGATTGCGTACTGAGAGGGTCCTGCCGAGGAGAAGGTCCCTTCGAACGAGCAAACATGAATATCCAGTGCAGAGTTGATGGATCGAGTGGGGGGAGACAGGTCACCTCCACCTCCAAAACCTTCTCCCCCTTTTGCGCTCCACCCTCCCCAAACTCGGCCTACTGGGGCTGGGTTGCCTCCAACTTGGCCGACAAAATTCAGGCCCCCACCGAGTAAGGGGTCTTGCTATCACAGAAGCGCATTAGAAAGCTCCCAATCATTAAGCATTATGATATGGAACGTCGCTGAAATGCTCAAGGTTCTGAAAAGCTCATCGGCGGTTACATTCCTAGAAGGGGCCGATCTAATTTGTGCCCAAGAAACTTGGGCAACCACACCCATCCCCTTAGCAGGCTATGCAGAATATTCTAAACCTGCAACCAAATGCAACTTATTCGGGAGACCCTCTGGGGGCATCTCCATATACATCAAGCACGCCCTAAAACTACATTTTACAGAGATAAAGTACTCCTCTGACATGTTCCTAGTCGGCACTCTTAAAGGCCTTAAAACCGCGGACGGCCCATTACCAATACTCCGAATCAACGTATACTATAATCCCCATGGCCAGAGCTCCAAGGATAAGCTCACTCGGTTGATTACACAGATTGAAAGCATGCTTACACAATTTGCATCCATGGAACCCATCATTCTTGGGGACTTCAACACGCACAATATAGGGGAGCAGCCATCTGAGGGCAACCCCTCCGGGAGTACTGGGAGATTTAATGCCCTCCTTCGGACATACAACTTGGCAACTACTCGTTCTTCATCTATAGAGTCCAAGCCAGGGATAATCCACGCACCTACTTGCAACAACCAGACTACTATAGATTACATCTTATTAAGCGAGAAGCTACGAAAATACATGCTAAATTAAGCAGTGTTCCCACGGAGCGAAAGCGACCATGCCGCCTTACTGTTGCATCTAACAATCACAGCGGAACATCGTCATATCCTCAGCCCCATCGGAGTGACCAAGGGCGAAGAACAGCACAGGCTCCTTAGGAGAATTAAATGGGGGCAGATGTCTATTAACAACTTCGACTCATGGAAATTGACATGGATTGGCTGGCAGATCGGCCTAAACAAGTGGGGACTAATAGGAGAATGGGACAAACTTGCATATGAAGTAGCTATGCTGGTCCGAGGAAGCACTACTCACATAGCTACAAATAATCCAACACACACTCTGGGGCAAGTTCCAGCGATCAAACAATGTGCAAAACAACTAAATACCAAACGAAGGAAGTATCAAAAAACTGGATCGGAGATCGCCAAAAAGCAGCTGAAATTAGCAGCAAAGACCCACCCCCAACTGGTTTGGAAATCAAAATGGGAATCCATGGAGGCAAAATGGTTAAAGATCTTCGCGCTGATGGCGCCAAGTAAGTCCCAAGAATTCTGGCAATATTTAAATAACTTAATCCACGGGACTTCCAGCATAGAGAACTCACTCGACGCGGACACCTGGGTAGCTCACGTGAAATTCCTGTACACTGTTGACCAGAAAGCCACTTCTTCAAACTGCCCTACCATACCATGGAGGCGAGTGGACAACACCATTTCAGAGCCCACCGGAGCCCCGGCTGATCTAACACTCCCAGGCGAGGCAGTAGTACGTACCGTTCTAAAAAAGATTGGGCAAAACGGAGCGCCCGGCCCTAACAGGCTGCCCGGCTCCCTCTTCAGGGAGGACATGGATTTCTGGTCCTCCAACCTTTCACGGCTATATGCAGAATGCAGGCTCCTGGAGGATGTCCCAGATTCCTGGAGGGGCTCACTGCTGCAACCAATATTCAAAAAAGGGCATAATTCCGACCCTAAGAACTACCGGATGATTGCCCTGTTGGACATTGAGGGTAAGGCCTACGCGAGTATACTTTTGCAGGAACTAGCCGATTGAGTTCACATCTAAGGCCTCCTGTCATTTTACCGGACGGAGTTTAGACCAGGGGGCTCCACTGTAGATATCATCACAGCCCTGTCATACTTATCCCAACAAGCGGTGGCCCAGCGCTCCCCTCCGCTCTTTGCCTGCTTTATTGACTACTCAGCAGCCTTTGACGGGGCAGAAACTGGCATGGTGGAACATCAGCCCCTCACTACTACAAGCAATCGGATCGCTGTATACTCGAACCTAGGTAAGGGTTAAACTTTCAAGGGAGGCTGCCACAGAGAAAATTGCCACAGACCGGGGGCTAAAGCAGGGATGCGTCCTGGCACCGATGCTTTTCAACTTGTACACCGCCGACATGGGCCGGGCACTGCACGAGCGTCTCTAGCCACTCCTAAGATCGGCCACACAAAGATCCAGCTGATGCAATATGCCGATGACCTGGTTCTTTTGGACCACACCAAAATAGGCCTCCAAAAAGCACTTACCGCCTTGTCTGAATACAATGCCGAAAACAAGCTGGTCGCCAACCCAAGTAAGTCCAAAATAGTGATTTTTGGCCACCACCCGAAGAAAAAACTTGCTAAGTGGAAGCTGGGTCCCCTAATTTTGGACTGCGTACAAACCTATAACTACCTTGGGGCCTGGCTCAGCGAGACAGTCCGCCCTTGGGTTCATCTTCAAAAATTGCGGCCGAAAGGAAAAATGGTTACACATGCCCTCTGTAAACTATATGCCACCTTAGATAGCCCAACAACCACGGCTATTCAAAGAGTATTAAGGCTAAACTACTACCGTCTCTCAATTATGGGCAACAGGCATTTCCAGGGAGGTTTGCACAGGATTTGGAAAAAATACATTGCACAGCGAATAAAAATATTTTTTGCTTACCAGCCTGCACTAGAAACACCTTTATTCGCCTTGAATTTGACCTCAATCAACAAAAATTCGAAGAGCTGGCCGCCTTGACAAAATACTTCTATCTAACAACAGCGGCTCCGGATAACACCATGAAGGCCGCCATAAAATCCATCTTTTTACAACCAAGTAACCCTTGGTCTGCCAGTCTCGCCACAGCCAAAGATCTTCTGCAATTAGCGACAGAGAACTGGGACCCTAGCATAATCAACTACGCTACCATTAAAACAACAATAAAAAAGCAAATATGGTTACGCTCTCGCAGTCTGGACATGGAATCCCTGGCAGCCAGAGACTTTCATGAAACCCAATGTCTCCCTCACATTCTGCCTAGTTACAAGCCCCACCTCACGCAGCCCGTGGGGAGACAAGCATTACATCGCATTTTAGCAGCAAGACTACACCCGCTCTCCTTAAAAGAATTATATCCATCCTGGAAAGCACGGCTGGGCATTACGGAGTGTCGTCTTTGCAATTACAAAAGAGAGTCCCTGGCACACATTTTATTTTGCTGTCCTGCCTTGTGGCAAGTTCGCAGTATACACCTTAGACCCATTCTTCTTCAACTGGGCACCCGTACAGCAAAGGAGGCCGTCTAACAGCTCTGTTCTTTGGACATTGTGAAGAACATGGCCAACTTTGGGAAATTTGTACACCATACTCGCGCACTATTGAAGGACAAGTCTCCATAGGCAGAGTGTGACGATTAGCCTGGGCTCCCTTTAACAATAGGGTCACCGCCCCGGAGGTCCGGCCACTACTGAACAAGTGATTCACCATGGGGCTCTCCGAGCCTTGAGCCCGTCCCAACGTTCTATGTTTTAAACATAAAAAAACAAACAAAAAAAAAAGAAATACTATGACTACATCATCCTTGTATACATCACTTTGACGGTTCGTACTCTAACATTAAGAAGTTGCTTTTTTTAAAAATACAAAAAAAATGATTTTAACAATGTCCTGCACTTTTTTGCTATAGTAACCACACAAATAAAAGAATTCATTCATTCATTCATTAATCTGTAGCATGCGTAATATGCCCTATGAAGGTACTTAAATTGGATGAGTCATAAGCGTGATGAAATAGCAGCCCCCCGAGGGGACTCCAAAGCCTCCATCCAATCATCGGAGTCTAGGGGGCCTTTATCCGTTTGCCAAAAGGTCTTCAATGTCTCACGTGTTGCAGTGCTGTGTGTTATGAGGGATTGGTAGATTTTTGAGATTTTATGATCGCCTATGTCTCCCATGAAGAGTTTGCCCTGCAAAGGGTTGAAGTCTGGAAGCGACTCTAGCATGGCTATGTGGGGTGTGATGGCATGACGGAGCTGTAAATATCTATAGAACTGGGAATTAGGCATTAAGAATTCGTCTTTAAACTCCTGGAATGATTTGAGTGTAAGGCCGTGCATGACATCCCCAATAGTGGAAATTACTATTCGGTCCCACCTGCGGAAGCCCTGGAGATCCGCCAACTGGGGCAACAGTTTGTTGTGCCACAGCGGTGTTTCGCACGTGATGCGCCCCACCAGCCCATCTTCCGGAGAGATTGCCGCCAGGAGAATATTACTACTCTTGTGGCAGGTGTTAATGTTTGGATATTCGATCTGCTGTATAGATATGAGGTGAGAGTAGGGTCATCCATTATCCAGCGTGGTAGGTCTGTACATCCTCGGCTGCAATCCCACCACAGTACGTTGACTGGAAGCAGGTGTGAAGCGCGACGCGGGATGCGCCACCTCCTCAGAGGAATTGCCCTAACATAGCGTTGATGAATCGAAACCAGGATGGTGAAATTGGATACGAGTGGTTCTGTAGATGGTAGAGTAATTGTGGGAGGGATACCATCTTGAATATCGCGGACCTCCCATAAAGAGATAGTGATAGCCTTGCCCAGAGTCGTATTTCAGTTCGCACCTTTTCAGTGGTGGCGCCTATATTCCGATCCGAAGAGGTCTTTTGATTCTCTGACAGGAAGACCCCTAGGTATTGCAGTCCCTCTGTGGCTTGTGTCAGGTTCTCTGCCCAATTATTGCGCCCCAGGGTGCGCTGTCGTTGGCCAGATGGTCAAATTTTGTATGCTCATATGAAGGCTGAACGTTTCCCCGAATATCCGCATTATCTGCAGAATTCTAGGACCAGTTTTGTATGGGTCTGTAAGAAAAAATATTATGTCATCTGCGCATAGCGCTATACGATCTGAAATGTCAACTGTCCACTCAAATCCACTGATCAGCGCGTCTTTTTAGACCCAGATGGCCAGAGGCTCAATAGCCAGCTCAAAGAAGGAGGAGGGACAGGGGGTACCCCTGTCGTGTACCGCGTCTAATGGAAAAGGTGACTGAAATACTGTTTGCTACTCGAACTGCGACAGTCAGGTCGTTATATAAGAGCCTAATATATGCTATGAACTGTGGGCCTAAGTTATAGCGTTTTAAGAGTGCGAATAGGTAGGTCCAGCTGATTGAATCAAAAGCTTTGTCCATAAACGCCAACAGCAAGGCGGCAGGTCTGCCCAGGCAATCTACGGCTGCTATCGCATTGTGGGCCCTTCTGATATTATGGCGGGGGGAGCGGTGAGGCCTAAAACCCGCTTGATCTAGGCGGACCAGGTCTGACATATACAGTATTAATCTATTTGCAAGGACTTTGGCGAGCATTTTCGCCTCAGTATTTAGGAGGTATATAGGGCGGTAGGAGCTATGGTGTTCAGGTTGTCTGCCAGTCTTGGGAAATAACACTATTTCGACATGTCGCCAGTCTGGTGGCAGACGCATATTTTTAACCGCTTCTTTAATTATGCCTGTTTGCAGTTCTGATACCGCTGTTGTTAGTTCTTCTAAGGTAATGGGTGTATCTAGGGCTTTCCGTGTGTCATCTAATAGGGCTCGTGGTGGTATGTCATCAAGAAAGATCTCTATTAGTGAGATGTGTATGACTTCCCTTGGTTTGTATAGCTCCCCATAGAATTGTGCAAAGCTAAGTGCTATTTCCGCCAGGTCTGTGAGGGTTTCTCCCTCTATATTGCAGATAGGGGGAAGGTGAGTAGGTGTTGCAGCCTGTCTACACAGGCGATATAGTAGTTTGCCAGACTTGTCTCCCCACTGATAGATTCTGCTCTGGGATGCCAGCCAAGTGCGCCGCGCCTCATCCATCAGTTCGCTTTGATACTGTTGTTGGGTAAGGCGTAGGTTTCTACGAATTATATGTGCATCGTCTTCCTGTCTCTGTCTCTAGCATTATCATGCGGGCTTCTAATTGTGTGAGATTATGTGTCTGGTGTTTACAATCTGCTGTGGTATAACTAATATCTATCCCTCTCCACTGGAATGGGTGCTGATGCGACCTATTGAGAGTTGTATCGCGATTGGGGAATGGTCGGATAATCCCCGGGACATAATTAGGGCATCTGATACTCTTTGGAGGTAATTCTCTGGTATAAATATATAATCTATCCTGGAGAAGGTGTCGTGTGCTGAGGAGTAGTATGTGTAGCAAGTATCATGTGGGTGAAGTGCTCTCCAGGTATCGACCCAGCCGACCATATCTGCAAGGGATTGAAGCTTTGACTCCCTTGGCCTCTCTATAATTCTTGATGGTCGCCCCGGTCAGTGGACACATTCATCACATCATTCCAGTCTCCTCCCATGACTGCAAGACCCTTGGGGAGTAGCCCCCATACATCTACCAGGCAATCGATAAAGCTTTGAGTAAGTGGGGAAGGGGCATAGACACTACCAATCACTATATACTCCCCATATATAGTCCCTTGGACTAAAATGTATCTCCCGTTTGGATGGACCCATCAGCAGGAAACTAGGAATGGAATTCGGCAATGCACAAGAATGGCCACCCGCCTGGAGCCCCGTGTGAATCCTGCATGAAATACCTGTTCATAACAAGATCGGGCTAGGCAGGGTGTTTTGGTGCCCATGAGATGTATCTCTTGTAGTAGCAGTATGTCAGCTTTTATCCATTTTGCCTGACGGAGTATCGCGCCCACTTAATTTTTTCTAGCAGACCCCTTTCATTCCAGCTTACAATTCGCATTTGACCCAGTGTTGACATTGAAATGTGATGGACGATAATAGAATTGCAACTGCGTGGAGGAACATCTGTCTGGTGTGTCAGTCTCTATGCATTGGGTTAAAACAATAAACGGAAAACCGCATAAATATTTCTCCCACCTCCCCCCTTCCCAATACCTCAAAACAGTTGAAGAATCTGTCGCGGATGGAAAACCATATCGACCCCAATGGGGGTTTGATAGCGTGTCCATCCATTGGATCCCCGAACACCCTTGAACCATCGTGGCAACTTAAGATAAAGAGTAAGGGTTGCAGTGTTCCAGCCCGATGTATAGTGTCAGTTAGCTGCACTTAATTACAATATTGGTGCTTCAATGTCAATTCCATAGCTCGACGTTTAAGTCATTTATGCTGTGTAGAAGTCTCCACTGCTGAGGTGTATCCCCGCTCGTCGTTCTGGATCTTGGAGTGCCATGTTGACCTGGAGCAATGTCACTGTTTACCCTTCTGTTGTGTTCATGTGCGGCGGTATTCTCCGGATGAGGAATCTGAGTCACGATGTGGGGGGGTGTGTGGCTTAAGTTGTCTTAGTTCATCTGTCCAGTTAAAAACTGCTTCTGGTGTGTCAAAAAATATATGTATAGGAGTTGTACACAACCCGCAAGTGAGCTGGGAACTGGAGCGAATGCATGATTTTTAGATCCCGTAGGCGCGTCTTGGCTGCTTGGAAAGATTGCCGTTGCCTCAGAACCATTCTGGTATTCCGGTAATATCATGATTCGATGTGAGTCGGTAAAAGAGGTCTCCTTTCATCCTCGCATGTTTGAGGACAAGGTCACTGTCATGGTAATTCAAGATGCGCGCAATAATGGGCCGTGGTCTAGCTCCTGGTGGTGGTTGCTGCAGTAGGTCTCTATGTGCGCGTTCTATGATGAAGCATGGGGAGAGGACATATGCTGGGATCCATGAGGTGAGCCACTCCCACAAAAAAATTTCGGCGTTGTTACCTTCGCAGTTTTCGGGGAAGCCCACAAAGCTGAGGGTATTACTGCGGGCCCGCCCCTCAGGGTCCTCCACCCACATCGCCAGGCCCTTGGTTAGTTTTTCTAGGGAGGAAACCTTTGTCTGAAGTACGGAAACTGCATGTTCCACTCATGAGACCCTGGAATCTGCCTCTGTTAGTCGCTCGACCGCTCCCCAGAGGTCCTGGGCAACAGCGACACCTCTGAGCCAACTGCGGGTCTCTTGCGCTACTCTTGTTTGGCTGATTGTTGCTAATAATGCGGCATTGTCCGGTGGGGTATTAGGGCTTACCTCTGTGTTTGCAGCCTTGGCCCCAGCCCCTGTGTATGGGTCCATGGTATTCTGCTTGGCGGCACCGCCTGCCAATTTATCTTTGGTCATGGTGACGATATGTGGCTGTTGGGTTCCCCCATGTATTGGGCTTATGCTAACACACTCTGCTTTGATGCACTGCAGCGGGATCTGTCGTTCCCTTATGGAGGTCACTATGGTGGTAGGCCGGGGATGGCCCTCTCCAGCCACAAGCCGCACCTGGACCTAGCCTGGCCGCTTCTGGCAGCGCGAGATGACACCCCCCACCTCTAATGGGGGCCTTACCTCTGCATTGTCTTCGCCCCGGTTAACAACACTCCCAGGTGGTCCTTGGGGAACCGATCAATCCTTCCCCCATGCAGCTCTTCAGGTCGGTTCCTTGGTGTGAGGCAAGAGCAATTTCAGTGTGTTCCTCAATGTGACTCGTGCTCTCAGGAACCAGCCCTGGTCTCTGCAACTATCTCCATGCCGCAGTTGCGTGGTTGTGCCTGGCCCAATCCTGCACTGGGAGCACCCTTCGCAGCAGTCCAGCAGCTCACTGCCTCGATTACAGGCAATCCAGGACTCTTGGCCTGCACCGCCCTGTGCATGCGCACCCGGCATCACCACAGTCCACGGTCAGGTCCGGGGTCCTCGTCATGCAGGCCTCACTCAACGCGCGGCACTAGGCCCAGCCACAACACGCCTTCTTCTACGGGCGCACGCCCCAGCGCATCTAAGGCCCCATCGTACGGCTGCAATATCTCACTCTGCGGGGTCTCATTCGCCTTGATCTTTGGGCGCAGCTAGTCACAGACCCCGGGCTTCACCGCCCGGCACCTCCGCCTCGCAGCACGCTTGTGTCACGCAGCTGCACCAAGGCCGCCGATGCGCAGGTTCAATGTCGACCGCTGTTCCCGCCTCCGAAACACCACTATCTCGCCGAGTTGAGCTCGGTCAGCCGCGTCTCCGCTTCATCCGTAATTTTGGGGACTGTTGGTGGAATTGTGGCAGTAACTGGCACGGTTTCAGCCGGATTAGAGATCGGGCTGGCGGAGCTGGTCTAAGGTGTGTCCGCCATGTTGGACCACTTAGCCATGCCCCTTTTTAGTTATTTTTCGATTCATTTGAGCTAGAAACTTTTTTAAATTAGAATCTTCAGATTATGCAGCCGATGATGAATTATGTGGCAAATGCAGCAAATCCATAACCATGCGAAAAACGTTGCAGCCGCACAATCGCATAATTCCAGTGGCCTCGACTACATGTT
The DNA here is from genome assembly GCA_963921515.1 of Calotriton arnoldi. Lineage (NCBI taxonomy): Eukaryota > Metazoa > Chordata > Amphibia > Caudata > Salamandridae > Calotriton > Calotriton arnoldi. The sequence continues at coordinate 717,790 of CAWUFW010009729.1, read as the reverse complement.
AAGAGTGCCTGCCCTGGAGGAATACAAACTCGGGATTTAAAACACAACATAGTGGTGGAGGCTGTTCCTACTAAAAAATATTTATCATTATCCAAATTAATTCTTTGATCTGCATGTTACACTTTGTGCTTTGCAAGAAGCGCATTATCCCTCTGTGCTTCTTTATGATGAGTCAAGACCGGGATTAGTGAAAACTGAGACCTCTCCAAGAGATACATTAATCACCAGAGTTAAATAGACATTTTTGTTATGGCCTGGAAATTGCAGGCACACAAAGCACTCAGAAGTTTTTGCCTTTAATCCTGTTGGACATTTCAAAATGCAGCATAGTCCTCCAGCATGGCTCCCAGACAAAAGCAGAATGCTGTGCACTAGGCTGATGCAGGGGAAGGCACACCACATGCTGTAACTACACAAGGGCCAATTGTCATTCTATATGTGATTATCAGCTGTAGTCAGAAAGACAACGGGCTTTCCACAGTGTGCGCGGTCGGAGAGGGGCTGCTACATCCTCTAAAGTGCGTGCTGGCCCCGATTGTGAGAACTTTTAAACTCTTGGGACTTCTCGCAGGGGAACAGCCCAGCTTGTTGCAATCCCCAAAATTATGGACAAAAGGAGTCCGATAAAGGAATGATGACGGACAACAGACGTGACTCCAAAAAAACAGACGGTTTATGAAATTTACGGATGGTTGGTCACCCTACTCTCAGCAGCCCTCTTGATCATAGTGGAATAACTACTGCATACCAGTTGTACTTTCATTAAAATGTCCCTTTGAATGTCCCAGGAGTTCTCAACTAGGAAAAAAGCAGGGATTTTTACCGGCCTATTGCATCATGGATCCCCCATTTTAGATATTGGTTTTGTTGAATAACTTTCAGCCTGTCCAACTGATTGCCAACCACTTGAATATACAAGAAAACTTGTGATTCTGCCTTATGCCCTTTTGATAATCGAAGTCATGTAGACGTATGGTGTCAACAATGACCATCAATCTGCTGTATACACAAGTACAAAGGCAAACCCCGGCACCTTAGACAAGCAACAATATGATCATACCAAGAACCAGACTCATGGTGGTCAGTTATCACTCCGTAAACAGTCATTCTATGCTATGGAATATCTTGATGTAAGAGACTGTCTGGTAATCATATCCTTAAGTCAATGGTTTCCTCTAAGTCAACCACTCTGGCTTTCTGGCTCAATATTCAATAAAGGAGACAGTAACCCATGACAGAAGAGCTTGCAGCCATGGTGAGAGACAGCACCTTCCCTGTGGTCGTACTGGAATAACTGATTTTCATAACACTTGTTTACTCCACAGCCCAAAAGGAATGTCATTGGATTTGCAGTAAAGGCATAATGAACAACTATTTGAAGTTGTTCAATAAAAAAGTCTGAACTCCTTAAAATGTAAAAAAGTTTTTATTAAAAACAAATTGATAAAATCTGCATGGTTTTAACTTGTCCTGTTAGGAGTTTGACATTAATATTAGTTGTGGTGGAAGCCCTCACAGTGGTGCTTTAGAAAAATACTTTTGGAAAAAACTAATTTTTGTTGGTTTCTCCACCATAGAAATTCACATAATAACTATTAATCTACAATTGCTTCACTATTAGGGGGATATTATATATAATATATATACAAACAAATAAATGAACTTGAAGTACAGCAACTCTTTAAAGTCTGAGTTTATTTAATACAACTTAAATCTAGATATACTACCTTACTTATACATACATGTACCTATGTATCTTTATATTTATTATTTTACTCCTAATTCAGCATCTCAATGCACTACCCTATATCTCACCCCATCTCTCTATCAATATATCCTCTGCCTCAACTTGCTTTTCCTTCTCTTCCTTTCTCTCCCCTGCATTCTCCTTTCTTGAGCTTCCATCCATTCTTCTTCTCCTTTCTCGCACTGTCCTCTCTGCCCGCTTTTCCTCCTTAATTTTTATTCTCTCCCTTTTATTCTCTGTTCATCTGTCTCCCCTCCATTTACTTTTTCTCTTCCTCCTATATGGTCCTTTTTCACTTCTTTTTCCTCTTTTTATGAGTTCACAGTCTTACTTTCACTTCTTTCTTATGTCCCACACTTTCTCTCTCTCCTCCATCCTCACTACTTTCTCAGACTTTTCTTTCTCTCATGCTTTCTTGCATGGTTCTGTTCTCTCCCCCTCTCTTGATTCCTCCGATATCTTTTCTTCCTCACTCCTTTAGTCTACTTCTACAGCAGTGATGGCATTGCTCACTATAATCTGTGGTGGGACAGTATGTTGGTTCATGCACCCCAGCAACAAACTGCAGAGGCACTAATAAACAAAAAACACCACTGCAAAACCACTAACCGTTGACTCAAAAAAGATCTGAATTTCAATTATAAAAATAAACCTAACCTATACTGAGAGGACTTCTTGGTCTCTCCATGGCATACAAGCGAAAATAAAATGCCTTTCTGTACTTGAAGATGAAGGCATTGAGTAAACTTAGTACTGCACTACTTCTATAATATACAAGACATGCATTGCATTTGTTAGTATCTCAGTGTTAATTGATCCAATGTTCGAGTGCAAATCCCACAGTAAAAATTCTGCCTTTTTCATAGTAATTTTTTTAACTGTATGCTTACCAGTGCTTTGGTAGCCATAGTTCATTCAGGGGCCCTGTTCTCTTTTAAACTGCTCATCATTGTTGAATTAAAATCAAACAGTCCTGAGCTAACGGAGCAAGGACTAAAATCTACAGAGCTCCTAAACTGGATGTGCTGAGTACATTGAACCCCCACAGATTTTTAATTGCTGGACTGTAACCAGCACATAAGGAGACAGGCCTTTTTGTGTCTCCAAAGTAGTAAGGCAAATGAGTGCTGCATGCCGGAAAAACAGCCGCTGGCAACAAGGAGGGTGCCAGCGCCCCCTTCCCCGGGGATTAATGTACTTGATTTACGTTGCGCTCTCAGTGAACAACATTAGTAAATTACTTAAGGCCGCAAGCTCCCCACAGTACTCTGATTGGGGAAAGCTTCTCTGCTACAATCTACTGGCACCAAGTCACACACCTACAAGGCACTTACTTGCATGCACATGATATGTTATTAGGCACACGGCCAATTGTCATTCTATATGTGATAATCAGCTGCAGTCAGAATGACAATGGGCCTGTCCACAGTCTGTGCGAGGTCGGGGTGGGGCTGCTGCATCCTGTGGAGTTCAATAGAGAAGTGCGAGCCGGCCTCGATTGTGAGAACGTTTTAAATCCTGGGGCTTCTCGCAGGGGATCAGCACAACTTGCCGAAATCCCCAGAATTACGGACAAAAGGCGTCTGTAAAAGGAATGATAACAGACAACGGACATGATACCAAAATAACGGACGGTCAGTGAAATTTACGGACGGTTGGTCACCCTAGCCACACGGGGTTATTCCAGGCGGTATTGATTGGAATTACCACCTCGCCTCTATCAAGTCTCGTATGGTTTCACTGATCTCCTGATGCCCACCTGGAATTCTGTACTGTTTCATATGAATTACCTTAGTAGCTTGGGACACCTTCACTGGAGGAATCTTTAAATGACCCACTCTTGCAGCGGAAATTGAAATGTACCTTTTTGACCCAAATTAATAGCACCCGTTCTCCAAATACAGAGTAATTCCCTTCAAAATGTCGATTCCAATAATATATTCGGAGAGGGTCACTATCAATACAGTATACTCTCTTTTAGGTATTCTCCCTATTTTCATTTGGACCTTGGCTTGCACAGCTGGTGTTTCTTTCCGTCCAAACCCGTAATGGTGAAGTACTGTCTTTTAAACTTTTTTGAGGTTTCCAAATATCAAAGTGGCTTCCGCTCCGGTGTCTACTAGGGCTCGGGCCTTCTGAACATTACCATGTTTCCAATTCATTTCTATGTCAACATAGGGTCTATTATCCTTGCTATCCCATCCCTGTACCGGAGCTTGGCCAACTACCTAATCTGCTTTCAGTCTGTCAACCCTTGCCCAAGTCAAATCCGGGTACAACATGTCTCGGGGGACTCCTCTTCCCTCCTGCTGTCACTGAGTCACTCCCTATCCGAGTCTTTCTCCCCCTTCACCTTCAAATGGGTAGTTTTTTCTGTCTATTTTTCCTTTTCCTCCACCTCTGGCTTTCTCCGACTCACTTGCTTTTTGTCCTGTTTATTCACTATCCTGCTTCCTTCTTTCTTGTCCAGCCCTCGCTTCCGATACATCTCCCACAGGCTCTTGCTTTCTATTCCATCTATCTGTTCTTTCTTCACTCTATCTTTCAACATCAGCATTAACATCGGCATCGGCATTTGCAGTAATAGCAGCCCCTCCCACATAAGAGCAGTCCCTCTTATACCCTACCCTACCATTTGCCTCTTATACCCTACTTCTAGCTTACTACACAAAAAGTTGCAATGTTTGGGGGCAGGAATCACGCTAATTGGTCCATTTGAGGGGTGGCGAAGATCGCCTCATCGCTTTCCTTGTTCAAACTGGTTTCGGGGATGGTTAAGAGTTTTACTGTTTCTCATGACCTTTGGGTAAAAGCAGTCCAAATTGACTATTCATAATGTTGCGATCCTGATGATCACAATTTTGTCAGTCCTTTGTTTCTCAATACTTTCTTTTCCCCTTTCTCACGGATACGTGCTGAGTCTTTCTTGGCACTCTCCTCATAATAGGTTAAGGTGTCCTTGACATTTCTCACTCCGTGTACAGGCCGTACCCACGTGGTTCAGCTCCATTATTTCTTTCGCTTAGAGGCCATCTTTGATTTCTTGTATGACCTCATCTGTTTCGGCAGCCATTTTCACAGCCTGGCCTAACCGGCCCGAGCGAACTATCATAAAAACAAACACAATCATAATTAAAACAAAGAATATAAGCCTTTCTGTTTACCACCCATCATTCTAAGAACCCGTGTTAGGTGTTACCTAGCAGAAGCGACATTTAAAGCCATTTTACTTACCATCCGCATTCTTTGCCACAACACAATTTTACTACATAGCATAAATCATGCGATTTTACTCTAATTAGTACGCAATTCACAATCTTAGTATTATTTTACTTTACAATTGTAAATAAATTAGATTTTGCACAAAAATAGCAGTTACCGTTAATGTAAATGTTTATTAAAGGTGCATTTGTTGGTTAATTCATCAAACAATTAGTACCATTAATTTATTATTCTTATCAAGGGGGTTCCAAATTTATTTTATTTACCTTGCTCCATCACTCTCTAAGAGGGACAAGCACATACGTTCTTTTTCTGGGTGTCACCTCACCTTAATATGTACATTATCGGGATGTCCGTTATTTCTGCAGGTCCACTTCTTAATCGGGCATATTTATTACTCCATGCTTACGCTCTGCAATACCATTGCGTAGCTTATCTCTTCCTACCAGTACACACCATAATTTCCTAATGTTCTAGTTTTTTGGCGTAGGTATCAGACAGCTTACAATGCTATTGCTCTGCACTGGCATTGTGGATTACATTGGACAGTTAAGGGAACAGGTGATCCAGCGCGATATTAGCAAACAGCATTCATACACCAGATACTCACTTGGGCCCATACATTCATACTACGCTAATACTTACGCTGGGTTTTATCAGTTGTTACTCTCTATCAAAGTCCCTGCTACCAATTACCTTCTGATTGAAGAGTAATGACTTACCAATGAATCCTTTGCTAATTGGGAAATTTAAAATGAGTGACATTCATTATAGTACATAATCCTGAAATAACCACTGAGTCAGGAAGTTTTAAAATGTTTATCTAAAGATTTAGCAGAGTAAAATACAGAGCCACATGGTACTTAATCAAAATACCCAAGATTAAGCATAGAAATGATTATTGCTAATCAATGACGGTGTTTAAAGAAAAGGAGAACATAGAGATAGCAGCGCAACTAAAGGTTGCATTATATTTACCTAAGTGCGAGAACCAAACCCCTTAGCCAAGGAGTTGAAAGAATAGGACACAGGAAGGATGAAGAGCAAAGACCTCCTCCAGGATCAGGACAGGACCGGTGACCTCTCTACAACGACGCCTGCGTCGTTCCCCTCTCTGATACTCGACTTCTCCTCGGTTTCTCCCGTGCCTTCCTTATAATGGACTCCGCCGCCCCCTCCTCAGGATCTCTCTGGACAGCGATTCGGTCTGCAATCGATCAGCTTGGCAGTCTGGAGCTAAGAGCGCTAGTCTTCTGTGCGCACTCTGCGGTCTGAGCTAGAAGCTAAACTAATTAGCTAATTCTATATCTATTATACCCCTCTACGCCCATGTACCTCCCCTAATGTTACTAAAATATGGGGCCACTACTTCTGATTGGACAGGGACAGGATTCTCGCACCATATCGATTTGGCCTAAATTGTAAAGCCTATTGTTTTTAAATTCCCACCCCTTCAAATTAATACATTCGCTTTATTTCCCACCCGTCTCATGACAAATGTAAACCAATTTTCATAGACAATGTATCAATGTACAACAGGAAAGGCAAGAGTACAGCATCTTCGGCCATCGGGTCGCGGCCTTGGACGACGTCCAGATTGACTTCATTTGGCAGGCACACAGGACACATGCGCAGAACCATTTGCCTCTCGAGTTTCAGGTCACCAACCCAGGCCCAAGTTTACGAGCTAATAAAAGTGCAAGAAGCAAATATTAAAATCACAGAATAAAATGTTTCACTGTATGCCCACTTTTTCTACTCTATTCCCATTTAATTATAAATTCTATCCCGCGTTAGTAGCATTAGGAAACGACAATTTAGTAATGACATGAGAGCAAGCTGAAGCATGTGAAAACATCAAGCAGCCATTTTAATACACACTGCGCAGAAGCAGAAATTTCCCACCAAGCAAAGGAAGGCGTCACACCATGTGGTATGGTTGCGACATGCGCATTGAGGTTCCCGCGCTTTAGCGGCCATTTTGGATTTACAGACAAGCGTTATTCATTAGACAAACACATAAGCAAGCATCCTTCCCTTTCGTGTTGTGAATGCAAAGGTTAGTATTAACAATACAAGTTTTAATAAATTAATACTGTGATGAGGATTGAATACAAGCAAGTTTCATTTATGAAACCTTGCTCCATCAATCCCCTCTCTGATGGCGTTTCTGAGCCATCAAAACACTACCCTCAATCAGATGCCAACTTCTAGGAAATTATTTCATTCTCATCTTTACACTTTCCATTTTTACAATCTCCTTTTAATTTCTTGTATAATTCACTTCTCCACTCTTCAAGTTCGATTTCATCTACCTTTCGTTTCTTTCCTCTTCCTGTCACCTTATATGTTCCATTCTTTTTACAGCATTTGCACCATATTGTTATTGCCAAAATTATTATTGCTATCCCTGCTAAGGGTACTAATATTTGACCTATAAGTCCTTTCCCTATATTAGCAAACCAGGTTCCAATTGACGAGATACTATTTGTCAACCTTTCCCATACACTATCAACTTCTAGTGGTTTAAGTTCCTTCTCAAGTTTAGTTATATTCTGTATATACGTTCCAATTTCTGCACTCTTATCAGGAATATAAGTGCAACAATGTTTCGTAATAATTTACAGACTCCGCCCTCTTTTGCCAATATTATATCAAGAGCAAGTCGATTTTGCATAACCATAGATCTAATCGCAACCATTTCCGCATTAATCATTAGAAAACCTCCAGCAGTATCCGTTGATAAACGATCAACCACTGTAGACAATTTACATATTTTCCTTGAGTTCAGAATTATTCCCACTGAAGGTATCAATGCACCAAATATATCACCTACAATTTCTGAAAAACTAGCTCTTTTACTACGTATTAATTCGCTATTGTTTTCATTGCTCTCAGTGTTTCTTTTTACGTGGTATATCCTTGGAAATACTATTCCAAAATAACAACTTCCATACCACCGTGCAGGAAGCCTAAAGTAAGCCTTATTCCCACACACATAATAGATTCCAGGAAAAACTGAATCTGTTCCTCCTTTGAGTCCCCAACCTCCAAGAATTAAAAAATTGTGTTCACATTCACTGGTACCGATGAAAACATTGTTATATTCAGTCTTTAACCTATGAAGACAAATTTTCCCTGTCTTTACGAAATCCAGAGCCATAGCAGCTTGAGCCTTGCCAGGTGTGTAACTCCCTTCTTTCTCAGCCCAAGGTGGTAAATGAGCCTTATGCTCAGAAGCTTTCTTTTGAAAATCTTGTCATCTATCTTCTACTAAGTTCAAAAATATCTTTTCTTCTTCAAGTAAAGAACATGTTAGATTGTGTCTATGGGCATGTGTTATGTCTATTGATTTCATTGTTAAGAAAAATTCTCACATAAACTGTGCGTCTTGACTACTAAGCACTGGGTTCATACTCTTGCGAATAAGAACCTCAGAAAATATCACATCTAAGTTTGAATAATAATACTGAAGTCTCCCTGTTCTATAAAATAAACTAGACAAAACACTACATGATATGCCATATGTCAGTGGTAAGTGATGGTATGTTAATCCTTCTGCTACTGATTCAGGTAACTTCATACAGACATAACAATTACTAACTTCCATGGTGTCTACATATTGAAACAATAACTTTGTGAAAACGTTTAAACTAGTGTAGTTGTCAGCTACTTCATGATGAATTTCTGGTTCATTCTGTGCCATTAGTTCTACTCTATTGCCCTTCATGTTTGCTGTCCTCTCCTTAGTTTCATTATTAATCTTTTTATCCATTATCATAAGGTAAGGAACTGCTACAATCATGACTAACCATACTATAAGCACCATTACTAGACTACATATGCATATTGCACAGCATCTTCTATAACATCTCTGTTTTGGTCTCCCAGCAACTCTATCGTCAGGCATTTTTCGACAAGGAAGATTGCTCTTCTTATCTTTTCTTCTTTTCTTTAGCTTATTCTTTTGCTTAGTCAGGGTGGTCTTGTTTCTTTTTCGTACGTCAGTTCTGCACTTGTTCCTTCGCCACCACTGTCACTTGACTCTGAGCTTTCAAAATCTTCAAGAATGATATAAGTCCAGTCAGGACCCTTGAATTTGTTATTCACAAGTTTCAGTCTTTTACTTCTTCTTTTCTCAGTTTTATTTTCTTGTTCAGTTTGACTTGTTACTTCATTCACTTGATCTGGATTTTCACTTCTGGTTGTTATGTGGTATTTTACTCTTTTAATGACACTCGGCCAATGATCTCCTTTTCTGGTTTTCTTTGTTTGCACTGTCTCTTTATCTTCGTTTTCAAAAATCTTTTTAATTTCACTGCTTAGCACTGTTCCGTGTTCTTCAATTACTGTGTTTCTTGTTTGCTCCTTTTCAGGTCTAATTGGTTTCTCTGTAACAGCTCCGCTGTGAGTTTCCAATAACTGACCTTGTTCTTTATTTATTTCTTCAAGTTCATGTTTTTCAAGGTTTTCTTCTTCTGTGCACTCTTCTTGATCTAACTTGTTCTGATCAGGGCTTATTGCACTGTGAACTTCTGCAGCCTGACCGGATTCTTCTAGACCTGTCTGTCCCTGTTCAAAGTCTATTAGATCTTCACTGTTTTGAGTCCAGTTTCCTTTCCCTATCTGACCTTGTTCAGGATTTCTTAATGTCTTTTCTTCTTGTTCCTGAACTGCTTCTTCTTCACCTATCTGATCTTCTTCAATTTCTTCCAATTTCGCTTGACTTCTTGTTCTGTGATATACTTCAAGAACTTCTACCACGGGTATCCAATCCTGACTTGTGCTCGGTTGTTCTTCTTCAGCTTCTCTGGAATCTCGAACCTGAGATCCTTCAGCTGGGCAACCTTCAGCTTCTTCAGTGATTGGCGTTGTCTGAGGATTCTCTTCCTCGGGATCTGGTACTCTCTTGGTGTGACTTACATGAATCCAATTAGGAAATCCGGCACACTTCACTGCTGTATTCGTTGTTAGTATGACTTGACACGGTCTGCCCCATCTAGGTGATAGACACGTTTCTCTGGTGTGATTCTTCACTACCACCCAGTCACCAGGATTCAGATCATGTTCTTGCTCGGGCTGCCTGGAAACTGCGTCTTCTCCAACCTGATGAGAGACAGAACGCACTAGGTCAGCCAATCCTTTGCAATAGTCCAGAACCATATCATCAGATATATTCACCAGTTTGTTTGTGGGAACATGTGTTTGTCTCATTGCTCTTCCCATCATTATTTCATGTGGGCTCAATCCTGTGGTTCTGTCAGGTATACTTCTGAGTCCCATTAAAACGAGTGGCAATGCATCTGGCCACTCTAATGATGTTGATGCACACATTTTTCCCAGTCTTGACTTTATAGTGCCATTCAATTGTTCAACCACTCCAGAAGCTTCTGGACGATATGCACAGTGCAGTTTCTGTTGGATTTGGAATGCTTCACAGATTAGTTTGATCACTTCACTGTTAAAATGTTTTCCTCTATCTGATTCCAAAGTTACTGGAAAACCAAACCTAGGAATGAGCTCTCGTAGCAACAATTTTGCAACTGTAATGCTGTCATTTCTCCTAGTAGGGTAAGCCTCCACCCACTTTGAAAACAGACACACTATGACTAGTACATATTTCAGCCCTCTACATGGTGGTAACTGTATGAAATCAAACTGAAGTCTCATAAATGGACCCTCTGCCTTTCCAATTTTTCCAAATCCAATTACTGTCTTCCTCCCCGGATTATGCATCTGGCAAGTTAGTCATCTCTGGCAAAGACTCTCTGCAACAGCCCTGAATTTGGGATTGTACCAATTTTGTCTGAACAGCCTAATCATTGCATCTCTCCCTATGTGTGTGTCTCCATGATACATCCTAGCCATTTGTGAGAGTAAACAGTCTGGCGAGACTGGTCTGCCATCAGCACTGATCCACACTTCATCATCTCCTCTTTGGGAACAACCCACTTTGATCCACAAATTCTTCTCACTTTCATCAACCTCATCTTGCAATTTCTTGACGTCATTCCAAGTTTCAGGTGGCATATACAGCATAAGTTGGCAGCTGATTCCCATTCTTTCCACCCTCTTATTGACTGACATTCTGGTTTTGGCACAATGTTGAGCCACCAGATCTGCATATCTGTTGCCGACTACCACCCAGTCATCTCCTGACTGGTGTGCGGCACATTTCACCACAGCCAATTCTTTTGGTGATTGTATTGCTTCTAGCAATTCCCTTACAAATTGTCCATTTTTAATGGGGGATCCTGAAGAAGTCATGAAATCCCTCTGCATCCATAGTTGGCCAAAATCATGCACAACCCCGTAACCATATTGGCTATCTGTAAATATGGTTACTCTCTGATTCCTCCCAATTTTGCATGCTTTTATCAACGCAATCAATTCAGCTACTTGTGCAGATTTGACTCCTGGTAAATAAGATGCTTCAACTATTCCAGTTAATTCACATACCGCATAGGCAGCAGTTAGTTTACCGTCTTCATGTCTTTGACATGAACCATCAACAAATAGCTCCCTGTCTGGCTTTTTAAGAGGCTGTTCCTCTATATCTGGGCGTGGTTTTGTGCATAATTCTGTAATTTGTATACAATCATGTTCATCGTCTTCATCATCTTTAATTCTCTCATGATATGGGTCTGGCAGTAAGGTTGCTGGATTTATTATAGTACACCTTACCATATTCACATTTTCAGCACCCATTATGATTCTTTTGTATTTAGTCAGCCGACTAGGAGTAAGATGCTGAGTTCGAGTTCTTGTCAACAGAATGACAACCGCATGTGGAACATATACCTTTACAGGATGTCCCATCACAATTGACTCACTTTGTTCAATGCTCAAACAAGTAGCCGCCACTGCTTTTAAGCATCCTGGCAACGCGGCTGCTACTGGGTCCAATGTAGCAGAAAAATATGCTATAGGACGTCTTTCTAATCCATGTCTTTGAGTTAAGACAGAAAGTGCACAATTTTCTCTCTCATGACAGAATAATGCAAATTCTCTTTTATAATCAGGCATGCCTAAGGCAGGTGCTGAACATAGGGCATTTCTCAATTTTACAAAGGCTTCTACACTTTCATCCTACCACTCAACAGGGTCCTTTGCTTTCTTTTTTGTCATGTTAATTAAGGGCTTAGCTAACATGGAAAATCCTGGTATCCATTGTCGACAGTAACCTACTATTCCTAGGAACATTCTCACTTGTCTTTGTGTTACAGGCATTTGCATTTTCTTTATTAAAGTTACTCTTTCAGAGGTTACTCTTCTTTTTCCCCTCTCAATTTGGTGTCCCAGATACTTAACAGCTGTTGTACAGAATTGCAATTTTTCAGGTGAGACTTTATGTCCTTCTTCTGCCAAAAGATTTAACAATGCTATGGAATCAACAACACAGTCCTCTCTGGTATTTGATGCCACCAATAAGTCGTCGATATATTGGACTAATACTGAGCTTCCTGGCATCACTAGTTTTTCAAGGCACTTTTTCAGTATCTGGTTGAAAATAGAAGGACTTTCTGTGTACCCCTGAGGAACACGATTCCACACATAGACCTTGTTCTCAAATTTAAATGAGAAAAGATACTGGCTGTCTGGATGTAATGGTATCGAAAAGAACGCTTGACACAAATCAATTACTGTGAACCATCCTGCACTCCAAGGGATCTGGTATAGAATTACTGCAGGATTTGGCACTATGGAACAACATGGTTCCACAATCTTATTTATTTTTCTCAGGTCCTGAACAATCCTATATTTTCCACTAGGTTTCTTTAACCCCATTATAGGTGAATTACATGGGCTACTCATTACTTCTTTTAGAATATTTTGTTCTACCATTCGATTTATTTCTTCAATGACTCCTGCTTTTACTTCTGCACTCATTTTGTACTGTCTGGTATTTGGGAAAATTGCACCTTCCTTTACAGTAATTTTAACCGGATCTATTTTAGCCATAAGTCCTACTTCCTTTCCGGTGAAATCCCATACTATGGGGTTTACTGTACCTTTTAATTCTTCTGGCAACTCATCTTTTGTTATTAACGAAAACATCTCATCTACTTCTGTACCTTGTTTTGCAATCATAATTTTATATACATGATCTTCATCTGGTGTCTGAACTGCCACACCATCCGGTGTGCAGAAAATGGTACAATTCATCTTGCACAATAAATCCCTACCTAGTAAATTTACTGGGCTAGAATCACACACTACGAATTGATGCATTTCTCTAAAGTTTCCTATTTTAACTTCCATTGGTTTGGTAAGAGGTGTTCTAATTCTTTGATTAGCTACCCCTACTACTTGGATATCTTCACCAGAGAGAGGAAGGTCTGGAATGTCTGCTGTTCTCACAGTAGACCGGGTAGCACCAGTGTCCAAAAGGAAAGTAATATTATTACCTTTCACATTCCCTTCAACATATGGACCTGACTGATCTACCTGTAAGGATGCGCCAAGTATGCACTCCTTCTTCCCCTCTCCTAGGCACCGTCATGGACTGAATTGACAGAAATCGTCCTGCAAAAGAAATTGTGATGTCATATAATCATTCTTACCACTTCCTCCTTGATATCCGATGTCTGTACCATGCTTTGCTCTGCTTACATTACCCTGAATAGGTGCAGGTGGCAACTGACTCTGAGGATTTACACTCTGCTGTGAGTCATTCTGCGTCTGTGGATTTAAATTTTGATTTGGGCCATTATTATTCCGAATCTTTTTACATTCATCCTTCCAATGCCCCAATTTTCTGCATCCATGACAAGGAAATTTCTTTTTAGCTTCTTCTCTACTCATTCGTCCTCTAAATTTTCCACCATTTCCAGTTTCACCATTCGTTCCAGAATCTTTTCCTTGATTTTCACTCGGATTTTCCAAATTAATTCCCTGTTTCTCAGCCATTTTCACCTGAGCCCACATCACTTTTTCCTGCAATTTCTTGTGTCTATCCTCAATATCGTCTCCACAATATTTTGCATACTTCAAAATCTCATCAATGGGCTTCCCTTGCCAACAAAGCATATGCTGTTTTATCATTTGACAAATCTCTGGCTTCAAACCGTAAACAAATCGATACACAAACTGACTCATGTTCTTGTCTCCAATGTCCTCAAATCCACTATACTGTTTAAATACCTGCAATAGACGCTCATAGTAGGAATGTACTGATTCATTAGCTTCTTGGGTAGTTCAATCTATTTTTACCCAATCTGTTTCTTTCGGGGGTATTTTCCCTTTTAGGTAAGTTATCACCTGCTGATGTTTTTTCATTACATCATTTGACGGGGCACCTGTCTTCGGATCTCTAGGATATTCATCACTTGGCCAATCCACTGTGATTTTGCAATCTGTCCACAAATCGGCAGGCACCACTATATCAAACAAACCATCCAAATCCTTCAACAATACCTTCGACACCTTCACAAACCTGTCAACCTGCTTGTACCATTCAATTGGTTTTTCTCTCAACTTTGGAAAATCATTCGTAAATGACAAAATATCCTGTCTGCTCCATGGGACATGTACATATCCTCCTCCCGCGACTTCTCGCATTGGATACATTTGATCTGCTTTCCCTGTTTCCTTCATCACATATTCAGATGCTGTTCTACTTGTTCGTGCTTCTTCCTTTTTCTTGGCCCACCTAGTTCTCCATTTATCTAGGTCTCCCCATTTTTGCAAAGCTAACATTAATTCTCTTATTTGTAATCTTCTTCCAGAGGCATTCATATTTTCTAAATCTTTGTCTGAAAATTCTGCTCTATAGGGTTTCTGTAGTACCTTTGATCTCCCTATTTCTATTCCCATCTGTAGTGCTAAATTGGATAATTTTTCATGGAATATCCTTACATTTCTGGTGATACTCCTGCACAGGAACAATAATTCTTCATCATCATAGGTATTTAAGCGTTCTAGTCCTACATTTCCTGCTATTATTTCTTCTAATTCGACTTTCAATTTATGAATGTCCATTATTTTCGGAGGTGTGCACTGTTTAACTGACCCTTGCACCCATCTTTCTAGATCTTCAGGTGTTACTATGGTAGCACTTTTTGCTCCCGATGAAGTTATTAAACTTACATCTTTTGAACATCCAGGTACATCTTTTCTGGGAGTGCTATTTACAGTACCTCGAATAGGCAAGTCCATGAGTGATATTGTGGATTCACAGTCACTAAATTGATCCTCAATTATAACTGGAGCTTCAGGTTTGGGATTATTCACAGGAGTAGGTGTAAGTATCGGTGGAGGACAGCTTCCCGTAGTACCATATAATGGAACTACTGGACCAATTGTTACAGGTATGGTCAACGAATCAGGATGTACTTTTATCTGGGTTATTTTCTGTATTAATTCTGCTCTGGTCTTTTCTAGGGCTTCTTTTTCTTTGTCATGAAGTATTCTACTCGTGGTGAATTCATGCATTACCTGTGGCACTAATGGAGTTTTCGGTGGTGCACTTGGGGTACATCCACTTGTCCCTTCCTGATATGGTGGGGGGTTTCTTAACATTTCCTCCATAAATTCGTCTTCAGACTCCTCATTTCTCATTAAATGTTTTGTCTTTTCTGTGCACTTACTTCCTAATTTCTCCTCTGCTGAGAACAATGGATATAATCCTTCTGTAATCATTGCCCTTCTCCATTGTTTCATCTGACCGTTCCTAGACTCATGTAGGTATCTGGGGAAAAATCCTGGATAACCCCTATTACTCCTAGATCGGTCCCGCTCAAATGCCTCGGTTTCCCATTCCTCTAGAGCTTCGTACTGAGTTAATCTAGGTCTGGGTTCTAAGTCATTCATCCTCAATCTCAAGTTTTGCAGAATTCGCCCATTGAATGTGCCATTCTCGGGAAATGCTAATATTCCATCATTTTTGGTATATTCTATCCAATTCTCCATCCATACACAAGTATGATAACCTCTCTCCATCATCATGAATGAAGTGGGCGTTTTAGCTGGTGGAATAATAATTCCTTCTCTAGTTTTGATTGGTTTGTCCTTTTTAAAATAATTCTTGATCTTTTGTAAAAATGACATTTTTCTACTTTCTCCGTACATCTTAGGTAAGTACCGATGTATAAAATTATATTCTGCAAAGCCTAAATATCTCCTATCCTGACAAATTCCTGTTAAAGTCGGATCGCGTTTTAACATGCAATCCTTATCCACTAAGAATTTCCCTTCTATAATTTTGACCAATCAAATGTCTGCTATCTTTTATTTCCGAGCCAATCCTTGCGCGGCCTTTTGGTGACGTTTATCTGTCAACCCCTCCTTTACAATCTGCTCTTTCCTGTCCTTGCTGGTTCAACCAATCCCAGCGCGGCACCTGTGACGTCAGTACTACTCCTGACTACTGACCCCTCCTTTACAAGGGTCTTTCCACACCCGCTGATTCAATCAATCCCAGCGCGGCGTTTTGTGACGTCAGCTCCCTCTCCGGCAACTGACCCTCCCTTTACAAAAATTTACGCAAACTTATTTTCTCTATAAATTCTTAATTTCAGTAACAACATAAAACATTCGCTATCGTGCCAGTTTCTTCTAAATTCGAAAAAGATAGTTTCTTCCACACTTTAGTAAAATCTTTCCGTTTACTAACATATACTACGAGTAAAACCCTTCCGTTTACTCTTCACACAAGCTCCAAGCTGTTACTTCTTCAATGTTACCCTTTCTAGGTGATATAACATCAAATTTTTTTTCCAGCGTACCCTTTTGCTATTACTCACACGCATAGAGTCCCTAACAAGTACTGAAAGTCCTGCTTAACTTTTCAGTACTATTTCTGCCTGGCAGATAACCTCACTGCAGTATGGCTTCCACTTACCATCCGCTATTCTTTTTACCCCGGGGTTTCTAGACAACATAAAACAAACTTCGAATATACGGATGTTAGTTCATAAAAAATAAAATTCTCATTACCCAATTAACAAAGAGTAACCATCCTCTGATTACCAGAAAACTGATCCAGCGCGATATTAGCAAACAGCATTCATACACCAGATACTCACTTGGGCCCATACATTCATACTACGCTAATACTTACGCTGGGTTTTATCAGTTGTTACTCTCTATCAAAGTCCCTGCTACCAATTACCTTCTGATTGAAGAGTAATGACTTACCAATGAATCCTTTGCTAATTGGGAAATTTAAAATGAGTGACATTCATTATAGTACATAATCCTGAAATAACCACTGAGTCAGGAAGTTTTAAAATGTTTATCTAAAGATTTAGCAGAGTAAAATACAGAGCCACATGGTACTTAATCAAAATACCCAAGATTAAGCATAGAAATGATTATTGCTAATCAATGACGGTGTTTAAAGAAAAGGAGAAGATAGAGATAGCAGCGCAACTAAAGGTTGCATTATATTTACCTAAGTGCGAGAACCAAACCCCTTAGCCAAGGAGTTGAAAGAATAGGACCCAGGAAGGATGAAGAGCAAAGACCTCCTCCAGGATCAGGACAGGACCGGTGACCTCTCTACAACGACGCCTGCGTCGTTCCCCTCTCTGATACTCGACTTCTCCTTGGTTTCTCCCGTGCCTTCCTTATAATGGACTCCGCCGCCCCCTCCTCAGGATCTCTCTGGACAGCGATTCGGTCTGCAATCGATCAGCTTGGCAGTCTGGAGCTAAGAGCTCTAGTCTTCTGTGCGCACTCTGCGGTCTGAGCTAGAAGCTAAACTAATTAGCTAATTCTATATCTATTATACCCCTCTACGCCCATGTACCTCCCCTAATGTTACTAAAATATGGGGCCACTACTTCTGATTGGACAGGGACAGGGGGTGGATTCTCGCACCATATCGATTTGGCCTAAATTGTAAAGCCTATTGTTTTTACATTCCCACCCCTTCAAATTAATACATTCGCTTTATTTCCCACCCGTCTCATGACAAATGTAAACCAATTTTCATAGACAATGTATCAATGTACAACAGGAAAGGCAAGAGTACAGCATCTTCGGCCATCGGGTCGCGGCCTTGGACGACGTCCAGATTGACTTCATTTGGCAGGCACACAGGACACATGCGCAGAACCATTTGCCTCTCGAGTTTCAGGTCACCAACCCAGGCCCAAGTTTACGAACTAATAAAAGTGCAAGAAGCAAATATTAAAATAACAGAATAAAATGTTTCACTGTATGCCCACTTTTTCTACTCTATTCCCATTTAATTATAAATTCTATCCCGCGTTAGTAGCATTAGGAAACGACAATTTAGTAATGACATGAGAGCAAGCTGAAGCATGTGAAAACATCAAGCAGCCATTTTAATACACACTGCGCAGAAGCAGAAATTTCCCACCAAGCAAAGGAAGACGTCACACCATGTGGTATAGTTGCGACATGCGCATTGAGGTTCCCGCGCTTTAGCGGCCATTTTGGATTTACAGACAAGCGTTATTCATTAGACAAACACATAAGCAAGCATCCTTCCCTTTCGTGTTGTGAATGCAAAGGTTAGTATTAACAATACAAGTTTTAATAAATTAATACTGTGATGAGGATTGAATACAAGCAAGTTTCATTTATGAAACCTTGCTCCATCACAGGTAGGCGACTACAGCTTGTTCACTACCTTGACAGCCTTTTTGTTACTTTTTTAGCTGATTTTGCCAATTGTCTGTTATTTTACCCTCCAGTGGAACCACAATTAGAAGATTTATGTTCTGTGTACTTTTCCTTGTGGCAAACATATTTATAAATGCAACTGTTGCTTGCGGAACAGGCTTCCTGGTGCTGAAAGGAAGTGGGACAGGAATAAACACATCAGAATCAAGTGAAAAGGCAGATCTTCAGCTTTTTTAAGTACATTGTAGTTTGAGGTGTTTTTGACGTTCAGAGGAAGGAGTTCCAAGATTTAGTTGCAAGAGGAGGAAAACTTCGATTGCCAGAGCAGGTTTGAGGGAAACTGGGGACGACCAGTAGATAGTGTCATAAAGAGGACAACGTTTGATAGCGCGTCACCTTAACAATGACATAGGAAGGTCCAACATTGTGAAGTGCTCTGTAAAAGAAGCATATAGATTTGAGATAGGGTGTTTGTCCATAGGTAGCCAATGAATTTCTTAAGATGAGAAGATGCAGTAGCGCACAGTGGGAGTCTTAGAACAACATGGGCTGATAAATGGTGAACCTTTTCTAATCGTTGAATGAGATCTGTTATGGTAATCAAGTCTAGAGGTGACTACGGCTTGGGTAACTATGATGCAGGACCTGAAAGCGGCTTGCGTAGCAAAGAACTTACAGAGACATTCGGAATAATTTACATGTTGTCGGAATAGGAAATGTCAAAAACCAAAATCATTACACAGACAAAGCAGACACGTTGGACTGGTACTTAAAACAGAGACAAAGCACCAGCACTAACCCTTTTACAAAACAACAATCCAAGAATACTCTAACCCAGCCTCTCCGTTCCTTCCAACACATCTCACACAATGAATTTATGGACCCGGTTAATGCAAGCAGGCCTGCCGGCAGCCCTTCTGTTCTGTGTCCACCGCAAACTTTCAAGACAATTCTTTTAACAACCTCTGCTGCCACTCCAGTAAGAAGATCATCAACGATTCCTTAACTACCGGAATATTTCCAGAAAAACAAAAAAAGTCATACATACGCCCTTTACTGAAGAAAACAAACTTGGACCCGCTGAACCCTGACAACTACAGACCCATTACAAATGGACCTTTTCTTGGCAAACTGATAGAAAGAGCAGCGTTCGCCCAGATGTCACAATTCATTGAAGAGAATGTCATACTTTCAGACTTCCAAATAGGATTCCGTCTGGAAAGAGGCACAGAATCTGCCCTCCTTGCCATCTGGGATGACCTGAAGAACACAGTAGACCGCAACGGGGTTGCTGCGCTACTCCTCTTGGACCTCTCAGCTGCCTTTGACACGGTTGACCATGACACTCTGAAACACATCTCACCTGCCTTGAAAGCCCTGCATTGGTTACCGGTTGCCAGAAGATCCACGTTCAAGCTACTTTGTATCACCCACAAAGCAATACATGGAATGGGACCGCTCTTCATCAGGAATAAAATCACCAAACACATTCAACAAAGGAACCTCCGCTCTAAAGTGGCACCTCGCCTCAAAATCCCAAGATACAAGAAAAAAAACATGGGTGGCACATCCTTCTCTGTTGAAGCAGCCAAATTATGTAGCTCTTTACCCCTCAACATAAGATCCACGGACAGCCAACTTATCTTCAAAAAACTACTCAAGAATTGGCTCTTCCCCACATAAGCACCATACGCAAACAGAAATTTACAGTATATCCCTCTGTATATAAGCATTTATTTTTACAATAGATATTTACCTATCTTTGTGTATTGCTTTGTATAAACATGTAGAAAATTATGTTGTTAAAAAATAAATACAAATACATTTTTAAAGTACAATAACACTTGAAAACCAGAGTTTATCTAATGCATCTTTTTACTTCCTTTATGCATATATATACCTTCCATGTACTTGGATCTATATATTTATTACTTTTCTCCTACAAAAGCATATCCAATGCACTACCCTATTTCTCATCCTATACCTCTTTCAATATCTTTAATCTACATATACCTACCTCCTTTATGCATCTATATACTTTCCATGTACTTATGGATCTATATATTTATCACTTTCTTCCAATTCAGCATATCCAATGCACTATCCAATTTCTCACACTACACTTCTCTCAATATATCTTCTACCCCAACTTTCTGACTCATCTCAAACTTCTTTCTACTACTCTTTCCAATGCACTACCCTATTTCTCACCCTATACCTCTATCAATATATCCTCTACATCCACTCTCTCATTTATCCCAAACCCCATACCACTACTATGATCCCCAAAATAACACTTTCTAGACTTTCCCATACTCTACCCCTCCTTGCATCATCTGACACCTCTCTTACTATACCGATCCCCCAAAACAAGCCTTTCTAAACTCTTCCCTCTGACTCTTCCCCTCCACATCCCCTTTTTACTCATCCCAAAGCCTCTTCCTACTGCTATGACGTCCAAAAAGCAAAATAAAAAGTCTAAATCCTTCACTCTTCTATCCCTCCACTATCCTTTTCAATCAAAATAACAGATTAACATGTTCACTTCTCAAATTTCATATTTCACTATACTAATTCACCACTAAAGCTTTATGGGTTCCAGAGTAGCGTGCTACTCGCCGAAAAAGCACTTCAACACCTCATCAGAGATAGCAAGCACTATATAAATGCAAACCTTTTTCCCTCTTCTATCCCTCCGCTACTCTTCTCTATCCAAATAACTGAAAAACATATCCACCACTCAAATTACTTTCATATTTCACTATACTAATTTTCAACACTAATCCTTTATGGGTTCCGGAGTAGGATGCTACTCGCCAATAAAGCGCTTCAACACCCCATCAGGGGTAACAAGCGCTATATAAATGCAAACCTTTTTCCCTTTTCTATCCCTCCCCAACCCTTCTCAATCCAAATAACTGACTAACATATCCACCACTCAAATTACTTTCATATTTCACTATACTAATTCAACACTAATCCTTATGTATTCCGGAGTAGCGTGCTACTTGCCAAAATAGCGCTTCAAAACCCTATCAGGGGTAGCAAGCTCTATATAAATGCAAACCTCTTTTCCCTCTTCTATCCACCCGCTACCCTTCTCTATCCAAATAACTGAATAACATATCCACCACTCAAATTACTTTCATATTTCACTATACAAATTTTCAACACTAATCCTTTATGGGTTCCGGAGTAGCGTGCTACTCGCCAAAAAAGTGCTTTAACACCCCATCAGGGGTAAGAAGCGCTACATAAATGTAAACCTTTTTTCCCTCTTCTATCCCTCCGCTATCCTTCTCACTCCAAATAACTGACTAATATCCACCACTCAAATTACTTTCATATTTATGTAACTTGCAGGATGAAGAAGCAGGAGGATGCCATGGCGTTGACCATGGACCTCATTGTGAGTCTGCTGGCCAGGCAGTGATGTAACATAGGCTCCTGCGGTGCGGGGGTGGCCCAAGCTCTAGTGCCCCCCTCAGCACAGTACCCTGACCTGAGAGCTCCTGATTAAGACCGGAGGGGGGCCCCTTCATGTACTTTGCAGGGGGCCCCCTCAAGTTTCATTAAGCCACTGTGTCCAGGATGATACCAAGCTGTCTGGCGTGCCCAGCTACAGTTGGAGTGGACCCTAGTTCTGTGGGCCACCAAGACGCATCCCATGGAGAGTTGTTACTGCAGAAGATCAAGACTTCTGTCTTTTCTGTGTTGAGTTTGAGGCTGCTGACCCTCATAAAGTTGGCGATGCTGGTCATGCATTGGTGGAAGTTGGTCAGCTGTGGAGTTTTCCGAGAGGTAGAGGATGTGTTGTGTGTTGTCGGTGTAGGATATAATGTTGAGTCCGTGGGATCTAACTATGTTGGCCAGGGAGGTCATGTAGATGTTGAAGAGGGTGGGGCTGAGTGATGAGTCTTGAGGGACTCCGCAGATAATTGGTTTGGGTTCAGAGGTGTAGGGTGGAAGGTAGACTCGTTGTGTTGTGTTGGTGAGGAAGGAGGCGATCCATCTGAGAGCGGTCCCTTGGATGCTTATGATGTGAAGTCTGGCGATGCGCATGTGGTGGGAGACAGTGTTGTAGGCTGCTGCCTCTCCTTTGTCGAGGAGGGGCCGGATGTCGTCTGTGGCCTCGATCAGGGCTATCTCAGTGCTGTGGTTGCTGCAGAATCTGGATTGGGAGTCATCCAGGAGGTGATTGTGCTCTAGGTAGATGGTGAGTTGGTGGTTGATGGCTTTATCAATGACTTTGGCTGGGAAAGGGAGCAGGGAAATGGGTCTGTAGATGCTGAGTTTGTTGGGGTCTGCTGAAGGTTTCTTCCGCATGGGTTTGACATGTTATGTTATACTTTTTATAGAGCGCATGGCTGACCCAGCCAAGGGGCGTCCCAGCGCTAAGCTCAGACAGAAGATAAGTGACAGGGCCGAAGAACGCCGCAACCAATTATTTAGAAAACAGATGAGTTTTTATGGCGTTGCGGAAAGCAGCATGATTTTGAATGCTTCTGATATTCACCAGAAGGGAGTTCCAGAGTTCGGGAGCTAAAGCGCGGAAAGAGCGTCCTCCAGCTCTGGCTCTCTTGACCCACGGGATGGCCGCCAGATGCTGGTTGAAAGAGCGCAGGAGACGAGTGGGCGTATAAGGTATGAGGAGGTCTGCTAGGATTTCAGGGGATTGAGCATTAAGGATACGGTGGACAATGCACAATGCTTTAAAAAGAACACGCTTCTCCACTGGGAGCCAATGAAGTCTATTAATGAACTCCGAAGTGTGACAGGTCCTAGGGAGCCCAAACAGTAGTCGGACGGCCACATTCTGTATTCTTTGGAGGCGCTGTGTCTCTGCTCTGTTGACCCCTAAGTACAGAGCACTAGCGTAATCCAGCCTAGATAGTATGGTGGCCTGAATGATAACCTGCCGAGTATTAGCCTCAAAGAAGCCCAACAAAGGTTAGAGACCACGGAGGAGCCCGAAACAAACTCCTGCCACTGCCTTAGTTTGGGGCTGGAAGGAGAGTGCCGTGTTCATCCAGACACCCAGATTTTTGACCATCTGTTTGGGTATAGGTGGGGAGCCAAGGGCGGAAGGCCACCATTGCTCACTCCACAGATGAGTGTTTTTCCCCACCAGCAGGATTTCCGATTTGGTGGCGTTTAGTTGGAGGCAGTTCGATGTCATCCAGTCTGCAACCACTGTTAAGTCCTCTTTGAACTTAGAGGCTTCCCGTGCGGGGTTATCGGATAGGGCGATCACTAACTGTGTGTCGTCCGCATAGGAGACCACAGTCAAACCCCTATCCTTTGCCACAGCTGCCAAAGGTCGAATGTAGATGTTAAAAAGGGTCGGGCTCAAGGCAGAGCCCTGCGGGACCCCTTGGCGCATGCTGTGCGTCTGAGAACAGAAAGGGGGGGCGATCACTTGAAAGGATCTTTCCGAAAGAAATGAAGAGAGCCACCCCAAGGCCGGGCCACAGATACCAATGTCCTCTAGGTGCTGCAGAAGAATCTGGTGGGACACACGAATGCAGCACTTAGGGCCAATAGGATCAGGGCAGAAGTTCCTCCAGAATCCAGTGTAAGTCACAGATGTTCCGTGACCTCCAAAAGGGCAGATTCCCTACTATGACGCGGACGAAAACTATTCTGAGAGGGATCCAGCAGGTTATTAGTGTCAATATAGCTGGAGAGAATGGAATTAATGTGGGCTTCGGTGATCTTGGCTGTCAAAAGGAGGAGGGAGATGGGACGAAAGTTTTCTGGCTTGGAGTCATCCAATGTGGGTTTCTTGAGGAGTGAGATCACTTTAGCATGTTTCCAGGCAGTGGGGACCATAGCAGAGGATAGAGACAAATTTATGAGATCACCAAAAACAGACGATAGTTGCGGTAAAAAAATCTTAAATTGGTCGGGTTTGAGGTGATCAGCCGGAGATCCGGATTTAAGTTTATTACAGATAAGCCGCATGGCTTCCTGGGAGAGCACAGGAAAGGTGGACAGTGATGGGCCGGTAACGGCCAAGGGGATAGGCCGACCTATAGGAGGCACCGTATGAGGAAAAGTTTTGTAGATATCGCCCACCTTTTTAATAAAAAACGCAGCAAGGATCTCACATTGCTCGTTGGAAGTAAGAGGGGATGACATAGGTTGCCCAGAGGTTTTAAGATCCTTAAGTAAGGAGAATATACATTTAGTGGGATTGCTGCTGTTTTTAATTTTCTCCACAAAAAAATCCGTTCACACCTTCAAAATAGACTTGTGGTATTGTTTAATGGCTGCTCGATATTGTAATTTCAGGAAAGGGTCATACTGTCTTTTCCAAGCCCTTTCCAGGGCTTTGCACGCCCTCCTAGCCTGAGCTAGTTTGTCATTAAACCATGGGCCAGATTGTGTTCTACGGCTGTGGGACATCTTAGCAGGGATCAGAGTGTTGAGAGTATGCAAGAGCCAGTCTGACAGGATACTGTTAGCCCTATCTGGATTGTTAGGGAGGTTAGGCCTTTGAGTAAGGAGGATGTCGCGGAAGCGAACAGCGTCCAACTTATGCCAGGGGCTTTTTAGAATGGATTTCCGAAGGGCCTCTTGAAAAGGGCCTATTCCCTGTAATGTTAATGACACCAGATAGTGATCGGTCCAGCTCATGGGGAGAGAAGGGCTAGCTGTGAGAGCCGTTAAGTTTGAGAAAAAAGGGTCTAACAGATGGCCAGCAGAATGAGTACTGTTAGGGACATATTGTATAAGTTGGAAAGCTGCAAGGTCCGCTACAAAAATAACTAATCTCCCTATCTTGACTTGCTTCCAAGTGCAGGTTAAGGTCCCCAGCAATGTTAAAGTTGGCCGACCTAGTAGCCAACAGCCCCGATATAGTGACAAGGGCTTCCATAAAACCTTTTGAAGGCCCTGGAGGACGATAAATCAGGAGGCCCGAAAGGGTAAAATTAGCATTAACACAAATTTTGAACAGTGCACATTCAGAGTCTGCAATGCTTTCTTTGGTCAGGGTACAGGTAAATCCAGTTTTGAAGACAACCGCAATGCCACCACCCCTACCTTCTCTATTAAGAGTTTTAATGGCATATCTCTGGGGCAGTGCCAGGTTGGGCTCTGCCTCGGTGTTAACAGTGAGCCAAGCATGCTTCCAGCCTTCTGGGAAGGTGGCAGAATCCAGTGAGGTTTTGAGTAGGGTGGAAAGTTTGAGGCTGATCGTGTATGCTCCTAGGTTGAAGATGTGGTGGAGGCATGTGTCAGATGGGGCCCCTTGAGTGGATGGATTTCATGATGGTGATGGTTTCCTGAATAGTGAAGAGGTTTCAGATGGTTAGCCTTGGGATGGTGGTGTGTGTGGAAGTATGGCCGTAGAAAAAGTCTTCTGGCTTGAGTTGGGGGTTGAAGTTTCTGTTGATTTTGGAGATTTTGTCTTGGAAGAAATCCGCAAGGATGACGCATAGGTCTTGAGAGGGAGTGATGTTGCCTGTTGCTGCTGCGAGGTTGGTGAATTCCTTGACTATGCAGAAGATCTCCTTACTGTTGTTGGGGTTAGCTTCGATGTGCGCTGTGATGTTTAGACAGAAATTATCTTGGGTTTTATTTTTTCTCTAACAAACAGTTATGACTCTATTACAATATACCATTGTTTATTGTTTTGCTATACAAAATCTCAATAAAGATATTAAAAAAATATTGTATTTGTACGTCATTGTTTTTCATTTGTGTAGCGCAGAGGTCTTAACACGTTTTTGCCCTGAGCCCCCTCTAAGCAAAATTTTTGAAGTTGGGCCCCCCTCCAAAGCTATATGGCAAGGATTCGTGGGGTAGGAGGGGGAGGGATGATCACAGGGGGCTTTTATGTAGCTCGTAATCTACACTAAATGTGGAACTTATAAAAAGCATCACACAAGAACAGAATTGGCCAAAAACACTACTGCCCATAATTGGGGTGCTGTGGTCCCCAATGGACTCCACCTACGCACTAATGATGGCTGAAGCCCTGAGAAGCAGGCTATCTCCTCTTTTTTCACTCCTTCCCCACCATGTCTGACCATCACGTCAATCTCGAAACAAGTCTGATCTCATTCTGAAAGAAAATGAGCAACTGCATGCTCCCCCATCTTTTTGCGCCATCTGCCCTAATGGTAGCAAGGAAAATGAGCCCTTATGCCCACTTTTTATTGTAAAACATTCATAACTGTGATGCAGTGGGTCCCTGGGCAAAAGGGTCACTGCACCTGTTTCACTAATGATAGGTACTGCCTTGCTGTCGCCGCTGACGTTTGTTAACAACATGGGCTCCCATTTCACACCATCCCCTTCCCTCCCATCTCTAGTCATCCCTCTCCCTCCATCTCCCAGCGCCCCTCTCCCTCTCATCTCTCTGAGGCCCAAATCAAGGTGTCTCCTCTGCTTCATCCCCACCACCACCCCCCTCGCGTCATTGTTCCAAGGCTCAAAGAAACACTGGCACACCAAGTATGCCCTGAACCTATAATGCAACTGCAGCACCAATGATACCTACAGATCAGTGAAGCAGGCTGTCTACTCTATCCACTTAACAGGGCCATAACTTCTAGGCCAGATGCCCAAAACAAGCTTTCTGCCTCTTTGTGTAAAAGAACAACACCAAAAAAGCACATTTAGTACCCCCCCCCTCCTCCCCTGTTGCTTGGGCCCTGTTCCGTGTGCAACATTGGTGACCTGGGCCTTAATGCTAGCAAGGAAATGCACCCCATCTTCTTTTTCATAGTAAGACTGCCATAACTGGGGTCCAGTGCCCACTCACAGAGGGTGGGGGAAGGGGGCTCCCCGTGCTGTGCAGAAGAAACATGCCTCCTCACCAAGGTGCCTGCTACCTGAAAGAAATGTAAATGCGTGCATTGGTTAATCACCGAATATAAAAGCTGCTTTGGAGCCAGTTTAGCTTTTAATTAATGGAGTCACTCATCTTCATGGTGGGAAATATTTATTCTTTTTGAGAGGTAATATATGTGTCTGTTAAAAAGAGTTCACCCTTTTCATGGACAGTTATAAAAATATTTAAACTAGATAGAGTCTGAATGCTTATTACTAAATTGTATATTTTTAAAGCACTTGTTTTTTTATCTTAAATGGTATTTTATAGCAGCCTGTTGTATACAGTGTAATATAATTTTAAAATAATGACATTCACAATGCTTTCTGTCACAGACTGGGACCTCGTAGCACTATAAACAAGTCACTATTCCTCACAGCACCAATCAGGATTTCATTCTGTGAGTCTCTGGTCACACATGAAGACATGTGCAGTGATCACATTTGCCAACTTAGGTTTCATAAGGTAAAGAGTATATTTCTCTTTGATTAGTTTAACTTGCATTTATTTTTCATTTGCGATGTGTGCATGTTTTAAATGCAGTTACTCGAAGATAGAAAAAAAAAATTAAAATGACAAATTATTTCTTCTTTTTAGCCATGTCTTTGACCCGACTTCACACTCTCTGACCGTGTCCCATGCCAATCAGTAGTACCATCCTCACATTTTTTTATGGGCTTTAACTGCTGCATGTAAATGAAGACAGCCTAGAAACGCGCCTTTCGGCATTTATAGGCTATTATAATTTACATGCATTTGCAGACCCATTTGCGCCCCCTGGGAACATATCCATGGCCCCCCAGCGGGACACGTCCCACAATTTGAAGACCTCTGGTGAATGGTATTGGGCTAATATCACACCTTCGAAGGGAACTGGGATCAGGCGCTGCATCGGAGCACTTGTAAAGAACAAAATTCCCTTATGTGTCAGATTCGCTAAGCTTAAAATAGTTTGCACTGAACCAAAGTCCGCACTCCAATATAAAATGTTGTGACTAGTCTATTTAGATAAGTATATTTTATTTTATTATACACCAGGTAACCAAAGACCTGCTTTTGGTTGCAATTGTTTTTAAAATTTGATAAAAAAATCATCATAATAATATGACTGATTGACAATGTATGTTCAACAAAACTTTTCATGAAAAACATTACAAATATATAGGACTCGCATCAATTTTATACATTTAAAAAAAAAAACATGATAAAAACCATATATTAATGCATTAACTCAAATAATAGTGTTGTCAAAGAACAGTGTGTCGACGCAGCGTTTCGGTGTATCTTATATTTTCTTGACACCTTCTTCAGGACTCATATGACATTCGTAACTTTTTCATAAAATTAATAAAAACAGACCATACATCTAAAAATAGAAAGAATACAATTAAAATCAATTCTTTTTTTGTGTAAACATAGACTTTGTACTGGTTCAGTGCATCCTATATTTAATTCTGGTAATACTAAACTTCTAGTTATCAAATTTATTCAGACTAGGTTAGCAATTCTTTCAGAACCTTAGTCTCCGCATATACTTTTTATTCCAATTTTTCAGGAACGTTTGTGCGAACTTTAAAAAACTAACCCAAGTAAGTTTTAACAGGGAAACTCCAACTATGCAACCATGTTTAAGTTGTGTTGCACCTTTTCAAGGATATCCTTTCTTCACAGATTATCCTAAGTGGCACCCTAAAAATAACGAACCTATTATTACCATATCCTTTATTTACTGATTTATTACCCATGTCTAGAAAACCTTCACTTTACTTACTTAAGGACTTTCAGGTTAGGTCCAACCACTTGGGATATGTTCTCCGATGGGTGTTGTACACCTGGTGGAATATGAACAAAATTGTGAAAGTCTGTGATAATGCTAATGAGCGGTCAAGAGTAAGTTCTGATGTGGCCCGTTCACACTATCCTGTTGCCAGACACTGTGATGTTGATGTTCTCGATAACCCTCTTGCGTTTCCAAGGAGGAGTTCCAGAGTTGTCAGATTACCCTCGAGGTACAGGTGATTTCTCTTCTGTCTCTTTGCTCTTGTTCACTTTCTCTCTTTCTTTCTCTCTTTCTTTCTCTCTCTCTCTCTCTCTCTCTCTCTCTCTCTCCTGCTCTCTCTCTTCTTCTCTGCTATCTCTTTGTTCTCTTCCCTTAAGAAAAGGAAATATATGTAGTGTTTCCACCTCACGCGCCACCCGTGCGAGGTCAGTGCGCGCTAGTTGTCTCGCGCTGCCCGTTGGCACGCGAGCTCGTCCCATGGGTGACAGTTGGTGGAACGACAGTTGTAAGTTGGAGTTGCGGACAGCGTTCCTGGTGCTTGCACGCACAAATCAGCCCGTCTGTGGGAACTTTATTATTTATTGAAATAAACTTACGTTTTTACTGCTCTTCGACTCCTGAGTTACTACACAGTGATTAGTGGGTTTTTAAAAAAAGGGAAAACAGTGACAATTAAGACCCCAGTGAAGTGACCATAACCAACATATATTTATAAGGACATATAGTGACTTAAAATCAAACAACAGGTTATTGGTATGTCTTAGGATGTCTGTGTGGTTCTAGTTTAATGTTCCAGACAAAGGACCAGATTGTGCTCAGGTGCTTTATTCGACTATCCTTGGGTGCTACCGACGACGTTTCGACCCTACTTGCAATGGGAGGTTCTCTTCAGGACAAGGGCCTGTGCTCCTGGTGGTAAGCACAGAACCAGAAGTTGGATCAATTCTTCTCATATGGCAAGTCTTGGATAACCAATTGGTGCAATTTTGTTCGTCAAATTTATGCTCAGCTCAAACGAGGGGATTTGGTAATGTCTCCTTAGTGAGACAACTCCCTGTCGGTAGGGATGCTGTCAATTTCTATTTTCTAATGGCTCGTCGTGGGGTTGTTACAACTACAACTGGTGGTCAGTGCGGGCAGCAAGATCTTAGTGCAAACTGCCCCATTCGCGGTCATGAAGAGCCCAAAACTTTAGGATTTTTCCTTTTCTTTGAGGAGGAGCTCAAGTGATGCAAAGCCAAGGGTCCAGGACCTATAAACACCACTTGGGGATCAGGAACTCACTCAAGCAGAGGCCAGCAGGAATATGACTCGTTATTTAGCATACCATTACTTCGCAGCTTTTTACTACGAAGTTTTTACTTAGCAATTACCGTTACTACGCAAGTTTTTAGTTTGCATACCTTTACATTGCAAGTGTTAATGTATGCAAACTAAAAACTTGCCTAGTAATAAAAACAGACATTTACCCCAACACTACACTAAATACTAAATACAAATACACTACCCTACACATAACAAACTCTAAAACACTACCCAAACCCCCAAACACTACACTACCCTACACTACACAAACACCACAACACTACCCTAAACTCTAAATCACTACCCCCTGCACGACCCTCCCCCTTCCCCAGCACGCTCCCTACACTCAAACACTACCCTGCACGACCCCCCAACACTACCCTAAACCCTAAAACACTACCCTACACTACACAACACCACAACACTACCCTAAACCCTAAAACACTACCCCCTGCACAACCCTCCCCCGACCCCCAGTCCATTCCCTACACCCAAACACTACCCTGCACGACCCCCCGACACTACCCTAAACCCTAAAACACTACCCTACACTACACAAACACAACTACACTACCCTAAAACCTAAAACACTACCCCCAGCACGACCCTGCTCCTACCCCCAGTTCTGTCCCTAATCCCAAACACTACCCTTCACGACCCCCGACACTACCCTAAACCCAAATACACTACTCTAAACTACACAAACACAACTACACTACCCTAAAACCTAAAACACTACCCCCAGCACGACCCTGCCCCTACCCCCAGTTCTGTCCCTACTCCCAAACACTACCCTTCACGTCCCCGACACTACCCTAAACCCAAATACACTACTCTACACTACACAAACACAACTACACTACCCTAAAACCTAAAAAACTACCCCCAGCACGACCCTGCCCCTACCCCCAGTCCTGTCCCTACTCCCAAACACTACCCTTCCCGACCCCCGACACTACCCTAAACCCAAATACACTACTCTACACTACACAAACACAACTACACTACCCTAAAACCAAAAAAACAAGCCCCTGCACGACCCTCCCCCAGGACAATGACCCTGGCTTACCTCTCCTGACGTCCTCCTCGTAGGTGAGGAAACCTATGCGTGTCTGCGTGGTGCACATGGCCCCCTCACTCCATTACGAATGGTGCTGCTCTCCCTATCCCTTTTCAGCCGCTCCCTGTCACCTCCCCCTGCCTGGGACGCTGCTCGCTCCGCTTCCTTCTCACCCTGCCGACATCACCATGCAGTTATCATCGCGCACCTTCCTGTGTGCGCTCATCCGGTCAACGTCGCTTCCTGGGAGGAGTAAGTTGTCTGCATTCATTCTTACACTACTTAATTGCCTCCGAACTCTCCGATGCAAAGCCGAGGCAGGTATAGAAGCACACAACAGCAAGCTGTGGAAATTTGCCCCTTTCCTGCTCGTGCACCAAATCATCTCCAGCTCCGCTTCCTTCTCACCCTGCCGACATCACCATGCAGTTGTCATCGCGCACCTTCCTGTGTGCGCTCATCCGGTCAGCGTCGCTTCCTGGGAGGAGTTCTGCCTCATCCGCCTTAGCGCCATTGTTTACCCATTGCAACGCATGCGTAGTTACAACGCATGTGATGTAACAACTTGCGTAGTAAAGGCTACACGTTATTACATCGCATGCGTTGTAACACTTGCGAAGTAATGGTATACGGAGTAAAGCCTCCGTAGTAATGGGTAATTACCGGCCAGCAGGGCTCAAGCAGGTCCAGTTGCAGGTCACGGCAGGTCCAGTTGCAGTTGGTCAGCTAGGCATTTGCAGAGAGGCCTCTGGAGCTTATTATGACCCTGTAGTCTCAGAACAGAGGGTCAGTCAGCTGACCCTTGGAATAACTTCTGCCTGGGATGAATGGTGTAGGTCTATTTTTCCTCCTCAGTAAGCAGGGCAGGTCTTCAGCAGCAGGGCATCCTTCTTCTGTAGTATCCACAGGTCCAGGAGTGTACTGGAGAGTGAGTCTGGGGGTCCTGTTTTTATACCTGGTGCCTCCTTTGGAGTGGGAGAAACTTCTAAAGGCTACTCCTCGCAGAAGTGTCTAGAATGTCCTGCCTCCCTGCCCTGTAGGCACACTAGGCTAGTGTGAAGTCCATTGTGTGTGAGCTGGGCCTGTGCCTCTGAAGTGCAAATGTGGTAGGTGACAGCTCTGCCCCCACACCCTTCCAGAGATGGACCATCCTGCCAGCATCCAGACCCTCTAATGTGATATTGTCTGAAAGGAATACATAAAGGCTAACTGCCAACTACACCTAGTCATGTGACACAGGAAATAGGCTGTTGACACCAAATGGTTAAGACAAGAACATTTCAGCTTTCTAACAAGTGGCATTTTCATAATTGTGACTTGAAATCTGACTTTACCGTTAAAGGGGGCTTCAAATTACAGTTCTTCATAGTAGTGTTTTCACTTTTGTTTCTATTCTTGAGAGCTGGGAAGAATCATTTGCAGGCAAAATATTTTTTGAGGAATTACTTTATTTTCTATTGTATCAGATGGTCTAAGGCAATGTTTCTTAATCTTCTGACTTCTGTGGACCCCCAATGGATTACTACTGTAAGCTGGGGACCCCAGAGTAAGCAATTTCTACAATTTGAAACTCAAAACCATATGCAATGATATAGAAAAAAGTATACATGAAACAAATTATGAATGGCTAGTAAATTGGCCCTGCATCTTCTTCAGATGTTTAAGGAGCCCAGAAACAACTCCCATTTGACCAATGCCTAGCAACAATAGTTACGATCCTTAAGGAATGTAAGACACCGAGTGCATGTGGCTCATATAAGCCAATTTTGTTGCTTAACATAGAAGTAAAGATATGAATGAATAGTTTGCGAAAAGTTGTTACAACTCTTGTGCACCCTGACATGGGTTCATGCTTTATTGGGGAACCAGGCTAAACCTCCACAGATTGTTCAGATGCAAGTACTAGAACCAATGGTAGTGCTATCCTTAGAAGCAACAATGGCATTTGATTCACTAGAATGGAACTACGTGTTTGGAGTACTAGAAAAGATGGGGGTGGGCCCTTAATGTAGGTAATCGGTGAAACTACTCTATCAGAAGCACATTGTTAGAGCCAGGGGAACGGAGCACAGTCGAAATCCTTTCAGTTAGTGAAGGGAATGAGTCAGGACTACCAACATTTTTTGCCTTAGCACTGGAGCCGCTTGTGGCCTTGGTAAGGATGGATGGCGTGGTCAGGGGTTTGAGATGGGATATCACATGGGATGAAAGGATATCACTCTACGTAGGTCACGTGCTGCTCTATGTGGCCCATCCTGAGACCACAATCTCAAGACTCCTACAAATTTTCCACATCTTTGTGACTTACTCAGGATGTAACATACATTGGGGGAAGTCCCACTTGTACCCACTGGCAGGTAGGACCGTTACTTGTACCACAAGACCTGCAAGTACAAACCTCGCAGGAGGGTATTCGGTACCTAGGGATCTATGACACAAGAAAGGAGGAGAGGTTTTTAGACCGTTTTAAAGACGATGTGAAGCACTGGAGGGCATTGCCTCTATCACTGCTGGGCAGGGGAGCGATGTACAAAATGATTATTTTGTCCAAACTGCTGTACGCCCTGCAAAATACCCCTTACAGGATGCCAGACAAATTTTTGGGCAAGTAGATAAGGAAGTATGGCTCCTGCTGTTGAATGAAAAAACACAGCGGATTTCGCTGCAAAATTAATGAGAGGAGTATATGAAGGTGGGATAGCAATACACGATATCAAACAATACTATTGGGCCTGCGAGTTGGTGACGATCAACATGTGGGCCTTTGCCCCACTGGAAGAATGGCGATGAGAATGGATAGACATGCCATGGGAAGCAGGGTTTACCCAGCGGCACTTTATAGATAGCACCCCACGTAGCACTACTGACTGATACTCAAACTGTGACATGACTCTGAAAACATGCTGCGAGATGTCTGGGTTGGGAATGGAAGCTCACCAGGAATACTCCACTATGGGACATCAATGTCCTCTCGTAAGTGGGAAAGCTTGAACGATTTGCCAAGTGGGACATGATAGAAATAAGTACCCCAGGGGATATATGAAGTAAGGATGGACTGTTGTCTCTAGAGGCACTGAACTACCAACTGGCAAACCTTGAGGTGTTTAGATATTTGAGACCCAAAAACGGTCTAGCAGCCCATATAACTGAAGACACAAAAGTAGGGGAATATTCACCACTAGAAAATAGGATACTGATCGAACAATTAACCAGAAAAGCGATCCTCAGATGTTTTGGTCAAATTAAAATCAGATTGGGAAAAGGATGTGGGTTAATTTGAAGAAGGGGAATGGGAGGCGGCTCTGCAAGCCCCCCTCACCCCCCCCTCCCCTCCCCCCTCCGGGAAGTTGCAATATGATCTGGGTTCTTCCTGAAACAATTGCATGTATTGCATAGGTCGTATTACACCACGAAAGAACTTCACAGGTTGGGGAGAGCAAGCACTGACAAATGCAGTAGGGAATGTGGCCAGGTGGGAGGCTTCACGTATATAGTTTTAACCTACACACAGATAAAACACTAATGGGATGCGCTGAGGGACAGTCTTCGCGCAGCAACAGGGGTCTAAGTAGACGGATCAGTCAAAGCACTGGTGCTTAACATTTCGGGGGAAGGTAGCCCACCAAAATATACCAAGCTACTAGTGGTACTAGGGTTTATGGTTGCAAAAAATATTGCAAGGAGATGGGGAGTGAGTGACCCACCGGATCCTGGAAGGAAGATGTGGACTGGTTCATGCTTGTAGAGAAACATTTATACAAAGGAAGGGGGTGTCAAAACAAATGGGGAAAAAGTCAGGAAACCCTGGCAGCAATGTAGAAACATATGTGTTGGGGCATAGCCTTTGTAAAGATGTACACTGTCTAGGACGGGAGCAAATGAGGTAGGTTTGAGGGAAAAAATGATGATGGCTTATCAGTGTCGCAAAGAGATGGCTACATTAACTATATGGAGAAATTGTAATTTGATAAATGTCTTGATGAATGTGGCTGTTGATTGTTTCTTTTTATAAACTCCAATAAAAATATTTGTGAAAAATACACAAATTATGGAATATTTTATTTAACTCTCTAACAAAAAATGTGAAAATTGACATTTTAATGGGAAGGTTGGATCTTTTCAAATTGTCTTCTTATTTCTAAAAGATGAAGTGATATGCTAGATTCTAGCAAATCATTTTGTCTTTTTTGCTTCTAATGCATGCTCTCTTTTTGTCGGCACATTCGAGTGTTGCTTCAAATAAGAGCACCAAACCTCCATTCTAGATTGTGTTAGCTGTACTTGTGCTACTTCCATGAATCAAGATAAGGGTACCAACGTAGGGCCCGATTGAGAGTTTAGCGAAGAGGGTACTCCATCACAAAGGTGATGGAGTACCGTCTCCGCCAAACTGAAGGTCCACCCACCTGATTTATAGACGGGTGGCCCTTCAGTATGTAGACGGCAAGGACTACTCCGTCTCTGCTGCCTACATACCGCTCCAATGCCCTGACAGAGTAAAGGCTGTTGGAGGATTGGTCATGTATCTGCCCACCTGATTAAGTGGGTGGACACATGGACAATTTTTACTTTTACAAACTGCAACCCAAAACGTTAAATAATTTTCGAAGACTCCCCATGGTAAGGGAGAAAACTCCCATGGCGAAGGGATCATTGCTTTTTTTTTCAAACACAAAATCCAACTCAGGGATTTGTTTCTCTAAAAAAAAAAAAAAAAAAAATGAAAGTGTTGATGGAGCCTCGCGGCACACTTTCAATGCTTTTACAGGAACCACCATGACGGTGGTTTCTGTAAATGCAATAGATGTCCACTGGGATGGTGGGCAGCTCTAAATTTGGTGGGTGGAGTACACATGCCATGGCAGGAGTGAAGTATTCTGCCGTGGTGATGATACTAACACTGTCTACCAAAGTCAAAATCAGGCCCTTAAATCTCAGCTTTAAATTTTAAATATATGTGCTTTCTCAATATAATATTATTTGATTTTCTAAGCAGTCGCAGACCCCGGCAGACCCTCAGGGGTCCACGGATCACAAATTAAGAATCATTGGTCTAACGCTTCCTCCATTGGACCTTTATAATGTTGTAAGAGTATTGTAGGGTCACCCATGGACACATCAGTCTTGGCATAGTTAAACTCTTGACTGATGATGACTACATGTGCTGATTCAAAAAGTGTATTCCAAGAGTGAGATTTAGGGCCTAATTACGACTTTGGCAGTGTGAGAGCGGGCCGCCACGCCAGTGCCCTGCTCCCACTCTGCCAAAGTCGACCACCGCCCGCCCGCTAGATTAGGAGTTTTCTCTTGGTCTGGCGGACGGTTCTTAGACGGTCCCGCGGCGCTGCCTTTCTAAGACTCAAAATTGAGCCTTAGAAAGGCAGCGCCGAGGTACTGCCAAAGCCCGTTCCTGCACGGCATGGACTGTGAAGTCCACGCTATGTAGGAATTTGGGGTGCATGCAGACAGGTGGGCACAACATGTGCCCCCCTGCATGCATCCCCAGGCCTTGAGGCAACAGCCCTTTGTTTCCTCACCGCCACACTTTTCATGGCGGGCTCACCGCCATGAAAACGGTGGCAGTGAGGAAACTGATAATATGCTTGGCGGTGCAACTGCTGCACGGCCAGCCTATTATGGCCTCTGACCGCTCTGCCACCGCCACGGGATCAAGGATCTCAGTGGTAGCAGCGGTCCTTTGGTGGTCCCACTGCCATACACGTAATACTGCGTAATTCGTAATTGGGCCCTTAGTCTTTAAGAATTTATCTGTTTTAAATTTCATAACCAGATCTCTTATTGAGAAGTCGATTAAAAAGGGATCGGACCTAGTTATTCAGGTTAGGGGTCATTTTTAAAGTGGTCAACTAAAGAGAAAATGAAAACAGGTGTATAACCTTCAGCATCAAATAGCAGACAGACCCTTGTCTTAAGTCAAAGGACTCCATGATGTTGACCAGTGTTTTATACTGACAGGATAATTGGCAATAAGCCCAATGTTGAAGTTAGCTAAGATGATTAATTTCTCAAATTGGTCAAGTCAATTAAAGATAAATTCCTCAGACCATTTGAGGAAGGCTCCTGAGGTACTGGCAGATATGTAAAGAAGGAGGCAGACTAAGGTGGTTTGATTACAATGAATTATTTAATAGTGTGTTTTTTTACTGCTGAAATGTGATATGGATGTTGGAAAGGAGAACTCCGCATGTAGAGGATGAATCATTTGAGAGAGCAGATGCAGGAGATTAGGTGAGGGGAAACAGGGAGAAGGAAGACCATGCAGACAGAGGGAGCGCAGAGTGTCTCCATCATTGGTCGGCCTAATCTGAGCAGATGGAGCACCCCTCATCCGAGGACCAGATTGTGAGACGGAAAAGAGCACCCACACCTTGTTGTGCAGTGACAAACTCTGAGCTTCTCCGCATGAGGTCTCTACCACTATCATAACTCTCAATTTCACAAAGTTTCACTCACCACCTGTCACTGACTCTCACTTACTTTCACTTACACACACATGCTTACACATATAGACACATGCTCACACATACACATGCTCACCCGCAAGCACACACATAACATGCGTTTAAAAATATTTGTACTTACTACAGCTGCCACCAAAAGTTCTGTGCCACCTAAGTGTACTCCATATTTTATTGCGCTAATAGTGAATTATAGAATAATATTCACTATTGATATAAAGTAAAACATGCTAAAAATATGGAATGTGGAGCTGCCCCGAATTCTTGGCACAGATTTTGCCACCTATGAAGTCAGGGGTCGCAGTCAGTGACAAGTGTCACAAGTGGCAAACAGGAGTCACAGCTGTGACCTCTGGTGACCCCTAAATGACGTCCATGATGTCACCATTTGGACCAGTTTATGTCGACCAACAATAAAGTAGAACCAGTGGAGGACAATCTGAGTTATAGCCCTTAAATTGGAGAGGGTGTTTTGAGGACTTGGTGGTCAACAGTGTCAAAGGACACTGACAAAATCACCAACACCAGGATGCATACATTTCCTCTATCCACAATATTAACTATGTTATTTTATCACTTTTTTAGGGTGTTCTGGGCTTGCTACATCTGGAATGTATACCATTTCTATATGGCTTAAGATGGTTAATAAGAGAATGCAGTTGAACTGTGTTGTAGCTTTACGATGTGTCAAAATGTTAAGGTCTCTGTATTCCATATTTTTCTACTGTATTGGTGTTCTACTCTTGGGCAGTTGGTACCCAGCTGACCTCTTGAAGAAACAACAGGGCCCTTGTCCAATAATGTCTTCTGTTTCTCATCATGTGCTTGTCCTGGTGATAACTACATTTTGGCGACTAGAGGCTGTCACTGCAGGACAAGACCGAGATGGTGTAAAGATCGACCCCGGACAGAAGCGAGGTGCAGCTCACTCTCATTTCTCTACCTGGAAGTGACTATGCCTGGCAAAAGGCTGTGAAGGGACAAATACTTTCCCTGGCGTACTTCACTGTTATTGACCCGTAAACTTGGTACATTACCATTGCTGGCCTGGGTGACACTTGCACTGGACCTAGAGCCCAACGGCTCCCTGGATACTGCCGTGCTTGCACTGCCTTTGTTAGTAGGGCGTATTGCATGCACACCCGCGCGCACTCTTGGTGGCCTTGATGCACTGGGAGGCGTGCCCAGCTCCCATCACAAGTATCCTCCCCATCTTTGTTACAGTTCCACAGGAGTGCAACTCCTCAGCAGTGCTTATCTCCGGCTGAGTTGACTGACGTCTGTGGGAGGCGCAGATCAGTCAGAAAGTCACGTGAGAGAGGACCGCTTTACATTGGCCCCAAGACTAGTCCTGCATCTTGTGAAAGTGGACAACTTCTTTTCCTGACGCCTCTGCTTCCAGCTGCTAGTCTTAAGATAGTATTACACATGTTCCCACAGCTACTGGATGGGCAGTTACTGCTATCCGTTGTTGTTCTTGATCCATAGCAGTAATTTCAGTTATAAACAAAGAAGCTTCTTAGCTCTTCATCATCATCACGCCTTGACTTTGTTGTTGTGGGGCATTTTGAAGTGCTTACCAGAGCAACACCAGTGACTACCATTTAGCCTTAATTTATTTGTCTTTGTTTAACTGGAGCTGCATCATGGACTCTACACAGGCCACCATAATCCCATTGAATTTTGTCCTGCAAGACAGAACCCCTGACATTGAATGTGACGAGTTGATAGAGACTTTAGAAAATTATTTGTAGGTGATTTTCATCTACCCTTACTACTAAGATCCTTAAGGAGAGGAGGCCAACTTGTCTTCTTTAAGTATTTACCAGTTGCAGTGGATGCTCAAGGTCTGGCCATTTTGGATGTCTGCATGAGACAAAAACAAGGGTAGAAGCCAGATTTGCTCAATCAAATTATCTTGCAATGACCAGGCATACGTTTTATATGTCACCTCAGAGACATGATAAAATGGTTCATAAGTTTGAGGCAAGGTCGCATGAACTCGCCATAAAATTCCAATTTGGTCCAAAGAATGATGAGCTAATTAAGCATCAGCTCATTGTCCAGTGCCCCCCAGGAAGATACAAAAGCCCTGTGGTGTCTCCAAAGGGCCAGCTGGGTACCTACCTGTGCAGTTGGAAGATGATTTCCCTTGAGGTCTTAGAGGGGCACTCAACGGATTGATGTTACAGAGTTATACTGTTATGTTTCTTGACTGTTGGGGCACTGTTTTGTTTTCATGTGAGTTTTCTATCTTAATCATTTTTCATGAATATTTCAACATGTTTATTGTGCATATATGAATATATTGTTTCGTTTTAAATTGTATTATTTGTTCTCTGCCTTCTATTTTCTTCTTTGATTCTGTTGGGGATTGCAGATGTGTTACAACTTTAAGATGTGTCAGAATGTTACGGTCTCTTAATAATATATTTGTCTCCTATGCTGGTGTTCTACTCTTTGGCAGATGGTATCCAGTGGTCCTCTTGGAGACACCACAGGACTCTTGTTAAATAAAGTGTCCTTCTTCTGATCATGTGCGTGTCCTATTGATGACTTCAACAAACTACTACCACTTTCTATAGAATTTTGCAAAGGAAGGATACCAGGTGATGGGACAGTAACAGGAGAGTTTGTTGACATCCAAATGATGTCATTTTAAAGAGAGAAGACAAGATGTGTCTGTTTTTTAAATGGGACAGAGGAAGAAGAGGTATTGGCATTTTTGATAAAAGGAGGGAGAGCGACTCTCTAAGATCTGCATAAACACAACCTAGGAGACATGTCACACATTATTAAACATTATTGATTCAAGATCACAAACATAAAGTTACCTAGAGACTCCGTGTCATCAAGGAGGCAATGTTCCAGATTATCCATCCTGGCCTTTCCTTTAACAGGTTATTGTATTCTTAGGGTTCTATGCTTGGGATATTTTAGCTTAATCAGTTGGACTAACACACCTGAAATTATGTGATTTCAAGTGGGAAAGTTCAGAACTGTAACACGGTGTCCCTGTTGACAGGGACTGATTTAGTAACCTTGCACTTACATCAGAACAGAAACTCAGAAAGTGTGTTAGATATCACATCCAATATATTCTGAACTCGGGGTGTTGTTTTTTTATCTTTGCAATGATACCGAACACCCCCTTTAAGGCACTTATATTTATGCCCTAAAATGTGAAAAAGGCAACAGCAGTAGGTAAGGTTTCAGCACCATGTCCAGCAAACACCAATGAAGCATCATGATCCACAAACCAGTTTAAAACTAAATAGTTTATTTTGACATATGTTCATTTGTGGCAATGGACATTCTGGGGCAGGTTCACAAAGGGAAGTATTTATGGGTTTATTGACTCTTGTTTATTTTTACTACTACACTGAGGAGTAGTTCTCCTTTTTTGCTATTCACCATTTCTGAGTGGAGATTACATTTCTCCCCTCCCTCCAATAAGAGGGTGGGGCCTCCCATGATGGTATTTACGACCGTAAAGTTACTTTACAACCACATTTATGTTCCGCCTAGTTGAGTGTCATGTCTGCCACTGCAGCAAAAACTTCTGCCATGGAGATGGTGAGCTCCCCATATGAAAGTTAGGGAAATTAATAAAGTTTAAATTAAAATAAAAACAAAGCTTCAAATGTACACTATAGATATAAATTAATTTAAAATATGTATTATTAACCTTGGAATAACGAAATAACATTTAACAGCACATTAACTCCACATATCATATTAAATATGTATTGAATAATAAATTAATTTAAATATATTTATAAATATTAATTTGTAAGCAATGAAATACAAAATGATGATTTTTTAATAGTTAGTAAACTTGAGTAAAAGCTATATACTTAATATTTTTTTAACATTTTAACATTTTGAGTTCTTTTTTAATTACGTTTTTCATTACATTTAAAAAATAATTATAATAATTGTACATTTAAATGTTCAACTAATTTAATTAATTTAATGTTAGTTCCTCTGCGTATTATTTTATTTACCTGCCGCCATTATTTTTCATAAGTGTGTTGCAGTACCACTGGTTGGCCATGTGTAGTGTTTGACTTACTCCAAGGCTGGTTTTGACATGTTCGAGGCTGTTGTAACTTTAGAAGTGTATTTTGTGACTTGCAATGTCTCTCTTTTGTGGGTATGTGTTTTGTAATAGGTTGTCACTCTCTTATCCTCCTTAATTTTACCTCAAACGATACCTTTTAGTAGTAAATTTCCATTTTGCAGCCAATTCCCATTGTCCCTCTCACATTGACTACAAAAACGTATACGTACCTGTGCGAAGATCTATATTCTCCATACAAAAATGATAGGAGATGTCTCCAGTCATAGATTTGTGAATTGCATTCTATATTATATCAGTAATGCCTTGATTACTTACTGGCACTCTTCATTACTCCGAGTCCTACGCGTCCTTGTCACAGTCATTATGACAAAGAGCGTGACTCCGCCCTCCTAACAGAAAAAACACACAGGTGTATTCTAGTAAGCCCATCCCCTCCCTACTGGGTACCAAGGGTATAAGGCATGGGCTTACCCAGAATCCTCCTGAAACATGCAAGAAAAATGAAATGCTCAGAGGGAGGATGGGAGGAATCATAATGACAGTGACGAGGACGAGTAGGACTAAGGGCCTGATTTAGATTTCAGCAGACGGGTTACTCTGTCACAACGGTGATGGATATCCTGTCCGCGGGATCTAAATGCCATTATTTCCTATGGGATTTACATTTCGGCAGACAGGATATCCGTCACCGTTGTGACGGAGTAACCTATCCGCCGAAATCTAAATCAAGCCCTAAGACTAATTAAGATTACCAGTAAATAATCGGAGCATTACTGCTACGTCCCTCATCCTTGTCCCAGTCACTACAACATGAGTACCAAATAATCAGCCTTTGATAAAAGCACATTGCACAGCAAGTATGCACACCAAAGTTTTAATGCAGACTGAACCAGGGGCGGCTCCTCCACTTGAGCAGAGGAGCATCGCCCCACAAGCCCCAGAGCTGAAAAATAAAACGCTAATTAAGTTTAATTATTACCGTTTTATTTTTCAGCAACTTGTCCTGAACTAAGGGGCCTATTAGGATGGCGGGCGGACCTGAGTCCGCCCGCCATCCTCGCAGTGTTGGGACCGGCCGCCAGACATGCGGCAGTCCCACACCGTGAATCAGGATGCGACCGCCACCCTGGCGGTCGCATGCCGCATTTTAACATTGCGGCGGGTG
Source organism: Calotriton arnoldi (assembly GCA_963921515.1). Classification (NCBI taxonomy): domain Eukaryota; kingdom Metazoa; phylum Chordata; class Amphibia; order Caudata; family Salamandridae; genus Calotriton; species Calotriton arnoldi. The sequence goes on along the minus strand of CAWUFW010009729.1, from coordinate 674,513 downwards.
CTGCTTACAGCAGCACCCGCCGCAATGTCAAAATCGCATGCCTTGGGTACCCCCCAAGTGCACCCCTCCACCCCCCCGGGGGCCCGCAACGGGCCCCCAAAGCCCCGCCGCCATGGAAGGGCCAGTATTCCACCCACATCATAATATGGCTGGCAGTGCCTGCTAGGCACCGCCACCATATTACTGGCCCAGCACCACCCGGCCGGCAATCGGAACGATTGCCGACCGGCGGAAAAGCGGCAGACGCACTTTGCGTCCGCCGCAATATCCCCCGCCATCATAATATAGCGGGGGGTATTTCACTGTAGGATGGCGTAACGGTCGCCACCGCCGGCCCGGCAGTGGCGATAGTTACGCCATCCTAATGACCCCCTAAGTGTCAGGACGGGCCGGGCCAGCGCTGCCAAGCGACAGCAGCAGAGAGCTATGCATTTTAAAAAGTGCATGTCTCTTTGCCCGGCAGTCTTGGGACGGCCAGCCAGACATGCACATTTTAAAGTTCTCAAACCTAGCTGCCTTAGTCAGCTGGGTTAGAGGAAGTGCAGGCTTCCAGTGCTCTTAGGAGCGCTGAGAGAGGCCACTTTATCCAATCCTGGCGCTGCTTTCATGCTGTGAAAGCAGCGCCAGTATTGGGTAGTGCAGTTTCCTGCTTCCTGGGCTTCCAGAAGATACCGGAGGAAGGTGGACATCACGCAGAGAAGAAAGGAAGGTAAGTTCATTTTCTTATTTTTGTTGTTGTGCCCCCCCGCCACCCACCCTCAGTACATGCCAGCCACCACTGCACTGAACCTTTGAAGTAATAGAGATTAAGTCAAGCAGTTAATTTCAAAATGAAACTTAACACCCCACACAAAAATTCTTAATACAATCCAGAACATTAGTCAGTCTGTAATGTCTCACAAAAGAGGAATCCGAAGACCAAGTTGCTGCTCTACAAATCTTTGAAAGAGTGACACCCTGGAATTCCGTCCAGGAGGCAGCCATGCTCCTGGTAGATCAACCCAAAATCAAGCCACCTCCAGAAGGGCCCTGTTGAGCCTGCAGGATAGTATCCTTTAACCACTTATTCAACGTGGCTCTAGTTGCTGACCAGCTTGCTCAAAAGTCACAAAAAGTCTATCTGTCTTCCTGAATGATTGAGACCTGTAAAGATGAATAGAGAGAGCATGTTTTAACATCCAGAGAGTGAAAAGCCTGTTCCTCCTCCAAGGAAGGTGAGGGAAGAAAGAAAGAGGGGAGAATCCCCCCTTGGGAAACGTGAATGGAAGAGTGAACCTTAGGTAAAACAAAAAGGATCCAGATGAAGGTTGACCCATCCTCAAAAATCTGAGAAAAGGAGGACAACAGAGTAAAGCAGAAAGCTCTACAAACCTCGAGCTGAGGTGATAGCCACCAGAAAGAGCTTATAGGTGAGAAATTTCAAACCAATATCCTCTGTTGGCTCAAAGGAAGCAGTTTGTAAAGACGTGAGAACAGAAGGCAAATACCGAGTGGGAGAGGACCTCACCATAGGTCGTAAAATAGAGAAACTCTTAAAATCTCTGTTGATCACAGCCTCAATTTCTCCCGAAGGCTCTGAAAACTCTCCACAAGCCTTAATAGAGAACCAGTGAGATTTAGCAGTTGATAGAAAGATTAAGTTGATGGCCCTCCACCAAGGCCGGACTGGGATCGCAAACCAGCCCTGGCAATTATGTCCGACCGGCCCGCGGGGGGATGGTGGGAGTGGTCTACATAATTGCCAGGGCTGGAACACTGCTGCTGCACTGCTGCTGCGCTTTTGTTGCAGGGGGTCCAATTTTGCAGCAGTGCTGCAAAACCGGCCCCCAGAAACAAAAACGGCCCCACCGGTTCAAATATGGCCCCCACCCTTCCGGCCCACCGGGGAACACCCAGTGCCCGCTATGGCCAGTCTGGCCCTGCCCTCCACTAAAAACCGCAAGACTGCCAAAAAAGGACAGGAAGAAGCTAAGAGATCATACTGGGAGCACCATTTGTGGAAAATATCCCAATATCTAGAGTAGGGTTTGAGAGTCGATGGCCAATGTAAATACTGAATGGTCCCGACCAAAGCCTCTGTAGACCCTTAGTTAAAAGATTTGTCCTTTTAACCTCCAAGCCGAGAGAGCGAGATGAAGATGAGGGGGACAAGGAGTCTCAAAATGAGATGGAGCTGACAGGAAATGCCAGGGATAAGTGGCCAGTTGCTGCAGAAGAGGAAACCCTGATCTAATTGACCAAAACTGAACTATCAAGATCACTTCTGCTCTCTCCCACTGAATCTTTGCCAAAGTCTTTGTGATCAAGGGAAATGGGGGGAAAGTGTAGAGCAGACTCTGAGGCCAATTCACCAGGAGAGTGTCCGTGGCCCAGGCTCCCTCTTCCTGGAACATTGAACAAAACCTCAGAACTTTGAGACTGGTCCCTGATGCATAAAGATCCAGAAATGGACAACCGGACTTCCTGCAGATCTAGAGGAAGATCTTGTGAGACAAAGATAGATTAATTGATGAGGGGAATGTCCTGCTCGCTGATCTGCCTGAAAGTGGTCTACACCCCTGATGTGAGATGCCGTCAAACTCAGAAGATTGAGATTCAGCCAATAAGTGCATGATATTAAGGAGTATTGGGACCTATGGTAGATGGCATTGAACAGCAACATAGTTACTCCTTGGTTCCCAGTCAGCTCGGCACTGTGTAGCTGATAAGCCCTTCGAGGAGGAATTCACATTGATGTGGTAGTGGTTGACAAAGAGTATTTCCTCTTGGGCATTGAAATTCAGAACTGTCCCATTAGTGTATAAGAATTTATATGATGGTCTGTATTGATTTTTGTTTGTAATTTATTTTGTTATTTGTGGGTTGGGTGAGATGTATTGCAATGTATATTGATGATATGTTCACATTTTGTGTTCTGTGCACTACAATGTATTATACATAAATTATTTTTGCAATGACTGTTACATGAAAAAAAGAAAAAATAAATGGCGATCACTGGTATTAAGTATAGTGATCATGAATAAAAACAAAGGTATTCAGTTTCAGAGTCAGTATTGGCAATTTGAATGCTGGTTTGTAAAATGAAAGAAGAGGCAGGCAGACAAAAAGGGGGAGTGGCGAAACATACACCTCCCCAGGAGTATGCCCCACTGCTCTGGACTAAAAGGAAAGTCTGAAGGCAAAGGCTGCTGAGAAAGCCCCCAGATTCTAAAATTGGCAAAACACACTCCTGCCTGCCGAGACCTACCTCTCGAGAAAAAGCAAAAAAGGTGGCGGAACCCTGACCCTTCCCTTCTGCAGATGTGGACCAATCTTCAGGCTACCCATCATCAAGCCAGAGAATGGAGCAAGATGGCCCCAACCCCAAGCCTCACCATAGCCAGGAAGAGGAACGTCCACAAGGAGAAAGGACGTGTACCGCCGCCCTGCGCGGTAGGCCCTTGACAAGACATTCTACGCAGCAGACGAGCGGGGACTCCCGAGCCCTGCAGGGAAGTCTCCCGTCCTCCAAACAGCTCGTCCCAGAGGACAGAAAAAAGAACTAGGATGATTCTGGGTAAGTCCATGCTTTACATAGTACCCAGGAGGGTGGGTAGGGCTTACTAGAATACTCCTATGTATTTTTCCGTCCAAGGGAGTCACCCTCATGTCATAATGACTTTGAGGAGGACGAGGGACGTAATATTACTTTACTCAGGGGCATAGCTTAGGGGGCAGGTTGGGTTGCTACACCCCCCATATAAATGTATTGTCTGGTAAATAGTTGGGTTCAGGTGCTTTCAGTTGGGTATGGTGTGGTGTCTGTCGGATTTCACCAGGATTTTTTCCATACAAACAGACAAAAACACGCACACTCTCTCCCCCTCTCTATTTTGAAAGTCTTCAAATATAGTGGTTACTTTACAAAATATTGTGGGCCTAATTTACAAGCCCTTTGTGCCGCCACTGTGTCACTTTTTTTTTACACTGTGGCGGCGCAATCAGTTGCGCCACACTGCTCCTTATCTACAAACGGACGCATTGAGTCCAATGGTCAGTTTGTAGAGCTCTACGTCATATTATACCTGCAACAGGTATAAGGTTTTTAGGGTAGGCGTTCCCACGCAAAAGCCACGTAGAAGTGGCACAGTGAAATTTACATTTTACCGCACCACCTTACGACTTGACTGCGTCAAAATCCTTATGCCTGCTCAGACCAGGCGTAAGGATTGACAAAGGGCTTTTACAATGGGACTTGCCTATGTATCCTGATGCATTGCTGGAGTTGCGTCAGTTTTACGATCAACTCCAGCAATGCGTCACTTTTGCGCCAACAGATGGGCCAGAATTTCTGATGCATCTGTTAATCCTTGCGCCATGGAGTCCTGTATTATAAATACAGCGCATCTATGATGTCGCAAGGGCATTTGACGTAGACGCAAGTGAAACTGACACATTGATGCCGATGCGTCTGTCTTGTGGTTTGTGGCCTCCTGGTCTGCCTTTGCTACGTTGACTTAGGCCTGGCTGCCATGATGCCTTTTTTTGCGCACGTTACTTTGTGCCATTGTTTTTTCAGCCTCTGCTTCTGCCTGGCTATTTTAGAACTGTCTGCATTTCTGTCTTTCACCTTTTCTCCTGTTCCCTTTGGGCTACGTCTGCACAACATGTACAAGGTCGAAAAACAACGTCCCTTGTTCTTGCTGATCTGGCCAGTCCCTCGCATTTAGACATAACACTATGTACAGCTGCCATGGAGAAATTCGGGTGCTTTTAATATTGTGATTTCCACGTTTAGAGACACTTGGAGAAAAACCTTTCCAGAGAGAAGAGCTGTGCTTGTCTGATGATGTAAACCTTGCATCTAGATCTTGAGGTATGGGGGTTCGCTAGTCAAAGCCCAGAGGTCTTCTGTTTTTATAATAAACTAGCTACTAGCACGGGGAGGGTGGTAAGGTCATTTAGCCCTATATCCACTGCTTTATGAAATGCTTTCCCCGTTTATATTCTATGGAGTTGTAACTATGCTGATTATATTATCCTTATGCATTATGCTGCTAGTACTGGCACGTGTACTGTATCTTAGAGCACGTTGTTGAAATAAACATTTTAACCTATATCGTGTCTCTTCTTACGCGCGTTGTGGACAGGTATGAGTGTGATGAAAGGGTGTTCTTGCTACTGCGAGTCCTGAGAGAGAGATACTGTGTTCTGGGTTGTCTACTCATTGGTAGCATTGGTGCTAATGAGACGCTACAGCTAGTCGGGTTGGGGTTTTAGGTGCTAAGGATTATGGTTGGCTCACCACTATATTCCGAGGTCCCTATGATCCTGTGCATAGCTCTGTGTATGTGCAGAATCCCTATAACACGTCAGTTTCTAATAAATGAGGCCCTCAAATCAAATCAAATCATGGGTTTGTTAAGCGCGACTACTCACCCGTGAGGGTCTCAAGGCGCTGGGGAGGGGGGGAGGTGCAGGATCCAGTCCATCAAGGAGGAGGTCTGTCGAAGAGCCATGTTTTGAGGTTTTTCGTGAAGATGGGGAGTGATGTCGTCTGTCTGAGGTGAGCGGTAGGGTGGTCCAGGCTCTGGCCGCGAGGAAGGAGAAGGAGCGGCCTCCCGATCTGTACTTCTTGGTGCGGGGGACCACGGCATAGGAGAGCTGGGCTGATCGTAGGGTCCTTTGGGGTGCGTGGAATTCGAGTCGACTGTTCAGGTATGCAGGTCCGGTGTTGTGGAGGGCTTTGTGTGCGTGGGTGAGAATCTTGAAGGTGATTCTAGCTTCGATGGGGAGCCAATGGAGTGTGCGCAGGTGCTGGGAGATGTGGCAGTGTCTTGGCAGGTGGAGGACCAGTCTTGCGGCGGCGTTCTGGATGTTTTGTAGCTTGCGGGTGAGTTTTTTGTTTATTCCGGCATAGAGTGCGTTGCCGTAGTCAAGTCTGCTGGTGACGAGGGCGTGAGTAACGGTCTTTCTGTGCTCGAGGGGGATCCATTTGAAAGTCTTGTGTAGGAGGCGGAGGGTGTGGAAGCAGGAGGATGCGACGGAGTTGATCTGGCGGTCCATTTTGAGTTCGGAGTCCAGGATGATTCCGAGGTTGCGTGCGTGGTCCGTGGGGGTGGGTGGGTTTCCGAGGGCTGGGGGCCACCAGGTGTCGTTCCAGGCATCGGGGTGTGGGCCCATGATGAGTACTTCTGTTTTGTCAGTGTTGAGTTGTAGGCAGCTGCTTTTCATCCATTTGGCGACTGCTTCCATGCCCTGAGTTTCTCTCACTCAGTACCCCTACCAATCTGCATTTGTCTCCCTTTCCACTGCTTGTCGTATAATGTATTTTACATTATATGCCAGCATGAATGTTTGAAAATCTGAAGCTTACACTCCCCCAATCTTACTGACCAAGCTCCGCCCTTGACTTTACTCACTAGAAAATGTATTTTGTGAATTAGGCCCTCCGTTTCTAAATATTTCCAAGTGCACTGTATATGAGCTGAACAAGAAACAGTGATAGACACTGAGCATTATCTGACGAATATATTCATTGAATCCAATCAATAGCATCGATTTAAGACATCTCTACTCTGTAAAATAGCATATAAACGTTTATAGTCGCTATGTTCGATTATTTAGAATCTCTGGTCGACGCGAGCACATATTCGTTAGAGTAGGCGTTATCTCCTCTCCCCGCAACTCTCGCTCAACAGCCCCTTCTGCTGCTTTGTGCAGTTTGTACACGTTTACCGTTACAGCAGTGATGTCAGCATTGACTGAAGCACCAGAGGATTAAATTATGAATTGTATCACGCTTGGTTTGCCAATGTCCTTGGTTCCCCTGTAGAAAGGGTTGCACTGAATCTCTTCCGTCTAACGGCCAGAACTGCAGAGTATGGAGCGGGAGTGGTAAGTTCGAGTCTTTGCTCAACCTCACCCTATGTAAATTCTCTGTGCCTTAAAAATACGAATGTCTATAGTAAATAGTACTCCTGTACTCGCTCCAATACCTTTGCGTCGAGTTAGCGCTATATAAAACAATTTTTAAAAAAAATACCAATGCTGCGGGGCATGGTCTTTACTGGGTGCCGTATATCGCACCTCCGAACGGGCAGTAACCCATTTTAATACTGTTGACCGTCTATTATTTCTCCACTTCAAATCAGGCACATTTTCATTTAAAATAGACTCGCTAGCACACCCATAAATCAATGGGCGCAATAATTATTGCCTGCAGCGGTGGGCTATTAATAATAAAGCATGAAATTCCAAGCGCGCAGGTTACGCTGCATAAGGGAAGGAGGCAATTAACAGCTGGTATTGCCCTGCAGTATGTTATGTTCAAGGAGTAACCCAATGAGCCCACAAGGTCCGGATAAGGGTAATTACAATAAACATAACGGGGCTTATTTACAAGCCCCTTGCGCCACTTTTGCGTCATTTTTTTTTTTTAAAGTTTAAAATGCTTTAGTAAATTGAAATACAAGGTATAAAGAACAAAATATCATACAACAGCAGAGGTCAAAGGATAACATATTCAGAAAAATTGTGAGTAGCAAGAAGGACCAAATTACAATGATAGAAGTATAAAATGATAACAAAATGTACTAACAAAGCTAATACCTAGACAAATGCAATTTTCAGATTTTTATAGAAGAGGAAAGGAAAGGGAAAAAAGAGGAAAGAAGGAAAGAGAGAAATGAAGAAGAAAAAACAGCAGCTAAGTAATCATATAAATAAAAAAAATTAAAAAATTACTATACGAAAGAAATAGAACATAATCTAGTTAAAATAGTTCCTAACAATATAAGTAAAAAGAAAATCAAACATGTGACCTGGAAAGAAAAGTAGTAAGTGGTGACCAAAGAATGTCCTTTTTAATCAATAGGGGTGTAGAAGTTGCAAATGCACGATCCAGTCTGTGGGGGTGACGTAGCAGGTTCCACCAGGCTTGATGTGAAATTTTTGAAGTGTCCTTCCAATTGGTGGTGATAATCTGAAAAGTAATGGCTATAAACAAATCAATGAACTTACCAACGTTTCTCTGAGCGTCCCAAATAGGAGAAGAGCCGCCCAGAAAAACGTGAACAACCTCAAAAAGAACATTAGTAGATAGAATCTCATTCAACTTCCTCCAGATGAGAGACCAAAAAGTCTTAACCATGGGACAGAGAAAGAACATATGAAAAAAATCGCTGGTAGTGTGAGGACAGGACCAACATATTGGAGTATCCAATAATTTGAACTTATGCAGTTCTGTGGGAGTGAGGAAAAGCCTATTGTAAAAATAATAGAGGGTCTGCGTGGTACTTGCAGAGCGTGAGGAGGTGTGAATTTTTGTCCAAATAGAATTCCAAGTGGAAAGTGAAAATTCTTGTGCAAGATTTTCTTCCCATAATAGTTCAACACTGGATTTGGTCCTAGGAACTAGTGAATGGGACAACAACTTGTATATGTGTGAGGCCTTAGATTGAATAGTAAAGTCCAGGGAGAGAGAGGGTGGCTGAGAATTTGTGGTAGAGGGAGAGTGTTGGGATTGGATATGGGCAAGGACTGATAGGAGGGTAGAATAATGAGAAGAATGGGAAGGAGATACGTCGTATTTATGTTTAACCTCCGCAAAATTCATGAAAGATCCATCGCACATGAGGTGCTCGAATATAAAAATGCCTTTATCGATCCATTCTTTCCAGAACGGGGCTCGATTATTAATCTTTAAGTATTTGTTGTACCAAATAGGAGTAAGTAGAAAAGTATCAGAATGGGGTGGATGAATTTTAAGCAAGGAATTTACAACTGAAATAGAGTGTGTGAGAATAGGCAATATAAAACGTCTGGGAGGTTGAGATAAACGAGTAATCACAGGAAAGGAGAATGGGGCATATTGAGATTGTTCCAGTGAACTCCAAGCCGTGAGAGGTGTATGTGAAGAATCAGAGAGAAAAGTCCAGACCTGTTTAAGGGTGAATGCAGAGTGATAACGTCTAATATTAGGAAAATTTACCCCGCCTAAATCTTTAGGTTGTTGAAGTCGAGCAAGGGAGATCCTAGGTTTACGATTATTCCAAAGGAATTTGGTCAGGGAACGGTTAATGAGATTATAAAAGGAGAGTGGGAGAGTAACTGGGAGCATAGAAAGATAAAAATTAATAATCGGAAGTAACATCATTTTAATCGTAGCCAGTCTGCCCCACCAAGACAAAAAAAAGTGGAGACCAGCTATCAGTGAGAGCAGAGAGTTTTTTAAGTTGCGTCATTTTTAACATGGGAAAAATGACGGACGGGTGGCGCAAGGGGCTTGTAAATAAGCCCCAACATGTTTATAACTTGTATACGAGGTTATAATTCATATATCCAGTGTACAAGTGCAATATTAAGTGAACTATCACACCATGCCCTGGGTGGTGTCCCAGTGTTTTTATGCCATTTTGTAGATCTGGCTTTGCACTTTCCTGAGGACTGCGTCCTCGAGGGATTATCAACGTTCTCAGAATGAGTCCTAAATGGTGACCAGCTGCAGGTAAGAGTCAGTTCTCTGGCCTTTTAAGCTTATCAATCAATCAGCATTTGTAAAGCACAAAATTGTCACCCCTAGGGGTATCCGAGCGCTGTGTCTCCGTTTAAGAGCCAGATCTTGAGTCTCTGTTGAGCCTAGGTTACGATATATCAAGTGCATTGTCATATGTAGGGTTAAAAAAATGTCATGCTTTCCAAACTTTACACAATAGTTGCTTACAATACATAAAATGAGTCTGGCTTATAACATACCCTTTATTGAGTAGCACAGTCACACAACACAATAAGGTGATCACACGATCCCAATTTTACTGCAATAAATACATAAAATAATAAATGACACAAAGTCTTGTTGACCGAGTTCTGTTTATTTATTACAAATCACTGGTGAGATAGGATGGCTCTGTGAAATGGTAATTAGTAGGCTAACTTCAGCTCCCCTTCTAAATGCCAGAGTCTGCACCAGCCTGTGTACTCACACTTGCAGATATCAACCCCGGTTTAGTTTGTTGGGAGCAATTAGCCAGGGGTGCTGCTCAGCACAGACTCTGCACTGCAAGGGTTTTGCCAAGTCACTGATTTGCCCACGTTTGGTAGTGTTAGGAATTTCATTGCCAGAGGGCTTCTAGTCATTAGGTTTCTTCTCTTCAAGTTATGACCTTTCATTCAACAAACCAGTGCACTCTGTGACATATATATTCCTCATTTGATTTCAGAAGGACTGGCAAACATGACAACTGGCATCATGGTGCTTTGCTGATTGTTATAAATTGGGTTTCTGGTGGACTGGGGTGTGAGCCCTGGTCAAGCAACAGCCACAATCCTAGTCAGGGTAAGGAACAAGCAAACCCCATTTTAACCTATGTTCAACCCCCAGGTAGCTTGGCACAGAGCAGTCAGGCTTAACTTAGAGGCAATGTGTAAAGTATTTGTGCAACACTTCAAACAGTAACACAGTGAAAACACCATACAAAAAGATCCCACATACCAGGTTAGAAAAATAGAACTCAAACACACAAAAGAAGGGGGGAATGGGAGCGGTATAGAAACAGAGGTCCAGTACCCGTGCTCCCTAGAATTTACGTTACAGACTCTAGAAGGTAGCTGTTCCAAGGAGAAGCTGACCAGTCTGGTCGCTGAAGTGGATTCCTCTTGACTCCTGTTTTTAACCATATCACACGGACCCCAGAATAACGTTTTTTCACGGTACCAGAGTGATATTTTTTAACTCACCTGCACTACTCCCCGCAGTCCCGCACTCACCACTGCGGCCGTTCCTCAAAAAGATCTCCGACAAAGAGCCCTCTTGCGGGGCCTGTGGGGCCACGAGGAGCAACGCCCGATGAGGAAGCATGACACCCGCTTAAGTGTGTGAGGGCACTTCTTCAACAGGAGGAATTCCCCCCTCTAGAATAGCCAACCTATTTGCCTGGATAGAGTTCCCCTCACCTGTCCACTTCAGCGACCAGACTGGTCAGCTTCTCCTTGGAACAGCTACCCTCTAGAAAAATAGAACATCATTTAATAAATAAAACAAGATCAAAATGACAAAAATCCGATCAGTAGAACCAGAGTTATGAATTTTTAAAGAATTGGACCATAAAAGCAGAAAGCGCCAATCGCGGCTATCTGGTCGCGCTACACTGGGTCAAAGTCAAAAGTTCAGGCCGACCGCAATGAAGTTCGAGTCGGATACGGTTCCAGGTTAGACCCGCTGAAGTTTTACCTTGTCGAGTTTTGTTCCAAGAGTCCCATTCGCATTGGAGAGGGTTGCAGAGAGCGAGGAGAGCGTAGGGGGCTGTGGGTGGTGTGGCGCGAAGAACATGCTGGGTGTCGCGGATGGGCGGGGTGGAGCTTTGCATCGGTGGTCCTCTGCGGGCTGTCGATGCTGCTGTGTAAAGAGACGGGCTGACGGTGGCTCACGCTGATTTTTAGTGCGAGAGGCGCGGTTCTGGTGTGAATGGACGCATTCGCGGTCGCAAAGATCCCAAAAGCTTGATTTTAAGAGCTCGAGAGCCACACCAAGGGTCCAGGACTTGGGAGTCAGGAACTTGCTGAAGACAAGTCCATGAGCTGTTGGGGAGCCTTTTGTGTCCCTGAGGCTAAAATATGGAGGCCAGCAGACTAACCCTTTGAGTCACTCTGGGATGCTGGGTTTAAGATGGTTTGCAGGTCCAGTTCTTCCTCCCTAGGCAAGAGAGCAGCAGGCAGCAGGTCAGCACAACAGCGCATTAGCTCCTTCAGAGTAGCAGTCCAGCAGAGCGGCAGTCCTTTCAGCATCACAGCAGTCCTTCTTCCCTGCAGAGTATCCACAGGTCCAGAAGTGTACTGAAGAGTTAGTGTCTGAGGTCTCCCTTTCATACTCTGGTACCCTGGTTCTAGCAGGTGAGAGAGACTTCTAGACAGTGTCTTTGAAGTGCATGAAATTCCCTACCTTCCCTGCCCAGGATCCAAGCTGGTTGAAGTGACAACACAGGGTTGTTAGGTCCTTTGTGTGGAGATAGGACACAGCCTATTCTGGTGTAAGCGAGGTTGGCCAAGCTCCTCCCTCCCATCCTGCCAGTGATGGCCCATCCAGTCACACCTAAGCTCCCATTTTGTGTGGCTGTCTAGGAGGAATACACAAAGCCCAACTGCCAACTACACCCAGTCATATGACCAGAGACAGACTGCAGGCACCAAATGGCTAGGGCAAGAAAAGGCCAACTTTCTAAAAGTGTCATTTTCAGAATTGTAATTTAAAATCAGACTTCACCATAAGTTAGGATTTTAAATTAGGATTCCAGAGACACCAAACATGAACTGCTTATCCCTTCCCATTTGGAAATTACACATAACATATAAAAAGGCAACTCCAATGTTATCCTATGGGAGAGATAGACCTTGCAGTAGTAAAAAACGAATTTAAGAGTTTTTCTCTACCAGGACATGTAAAACTTAAAAGTACATATCCCGCTTTTTAAATACACTGCACTCTACCCTAGGGGTGACTTACATGTATTAAAAAGGAAGGTTTTAGCTGGGCAAAAGGTTTACTTTACACACTGGCTCTGCAGTGGCAGGCCTGAAACATGTTCAAAGGGCTACCTAAATGGGTGGTACAATAGGTGCTGCAGACCCACTAGTAGCATTTAATCTACAGACCCTTGGTACATATAGTGCTACTTTACTAGGGACTTATGAGTAAATTAAATATGTCAATTGGGTATAAGTCAATCTAACATGTTTTAAGGAGAGAGCACAAGCGCTTTAGCACAGGTTAGCAGTGGTAAAGTGGACAGAGTCCTAAGGCCAACAAAAACGAATTCAGCTAACATAGGCAGAGGAAGGCAACACGTCTGGGGATGACCCTACAGAAAGGACCAGGTTCAACACCCACAAGGAGCAATATGGAATCCCTTGTTTAGGAGCATTAGATGGCACAGACCACATACCTCTGCTTGGCTGGAACTGGCCTCTGACACAAAACCTTGCATGCTTGAACTAGGTCCAATATTCCAAGGAGCACTCTTACATGGAACATTATTGAGGGGTAGTATTTAATTGCAGAGCAGCACTGTTTGACATTATTTCTCAGCTTTTATTGATGGTACTACAAGGTTTCCTGTGTTTTGTTTTTAAAATTTACTATAACAAAGTATTATTGATGGTTATTATTTCTTCTGGAACACTATTTGTGCTGGACCAATGTTTCAGTTAATTTCAGAAATTATACAAATGAGACACAAATGTTTCTATGAAGAATGTAGATATTATACATTTTAAGGTCTCAATTATATTTGTTTTTTTCAGGTATTTTGGAGGTTTTGTATTCACAGTGGCTAGGGACCAAATGGTGAGGACTGAAAATTTGCATACCTCCACTGACAAAATTATGAACATCTTTTTCCATAATCCTGGTGGTGATACAAATGACTCACTCGACCTTTTGCCCCATCTTCATGCTTTGAAGAGTGATGAAAATCCAGATTCCATAGTAAGAGGGAAAGAGAGAGAATATGGGGCTCATTAGGATGTCGTGACGTTCGCCACCGCTGAGCCGGTGGTGGCGACCGCCACGACATCGTAACGAGTGAAACCCCCTGCCATATTACAATGGCGGGGGGTTTCGCGGCGGACACAAAGTGCGTCCGCCGCTTTTCCGCCGGCCGGCAATCATTCCGATTGCCGGCCGGGCGGAATTGGCCCCTAATATGGTGGCGGTGCCTGTGATGTGAAGGCCTTTCCATGGCGGCTTTGCCGCCATGGAAAGGCTGGCGGGAATTGCTTTGGGGGCCCGTTGCGGTCCCCCGGAGAGGTGGGGGGTCGCACTTGCGGGGCACCTATGGTACCCCCCCTCATTGCCATGCACAAGGTGGCAGGCACCGCGCGGTGCCTGACACGTTGTGCATGGAAATGCACAACATGTATTTTTGGCATTGCTGCGGGTGCTGCTCACAGCAGCACCCGCCGCAATGTTAACAATATGGAATGCGATCGCCACCCCTAATTGGTGTTGCGGGACCGCCGCACCGCTGGCGGCCGATCCCAACACCGCTAGGGTGGCGGGCGGACTTCCTAATGAGGCCCTATGTGTTTACCACCTCTAGTGTGCATCCTAGCCTCTTACCTGAAGCACAATCCAGTCATTTTCTGGATGTGCAAGCTGAGACAACAACACTCAATTCAAGTATTTGCTTGGACCCCCCCACCTCAACTCTCACACTACTGCCTCCATTACTGGTATAGCAATGCAGTAGCTCCTAAGAGGATACCTCTCCACAATGCTCTGCTGTGTTTAAAAACTCACAATTCTAGTCTGAAAACACCAGACCTTATCTTACCAAATGCGGATTCACATCCAGAAAAAATCACAGCTAGAGAGCGGCAGGCACAGCACCACCCCTGCACAGGGGATCAGACTTAGCTGCTCTGAGCCAGGTCACACCATCTCCTCACTCTGAATTCTGACACTACCGCCTACCTTCATACCCCTTGACCTGTACTGCCCACCTCCAACACGCTCATTTTACATCTGGTCAGAGCAGGTGGTAAATGTCAGTAGAATATTTTCTGAGATAGAAAAAACAGGTGGATTTTGAGTTTGTCATCCAATGATCGGTTCACTGACAGAATATCGACACCTAAAATATCCCCATACCACAATATTGAGTTTGAAATATCGATGTCAAAAATATCGACATCCTATATTTATAATGGTAAGTACAAAAATATTGAGAAAAATATCAATGTAAAAAATATAGTTTTACAAAATATCAATTTAAAAATATATTTATAAAATAAAATAATAAATATTAAATATGTTAAATATGAAATGAATATATAAAATAAAGTAGATTTAACATACATTGTAACAAATATAACTAATAAACTTATTTAAAAAAGTTAAACACATACATAATAATTAAAATATACATATATGTATTTTAAAACAATTAATAAACTATTAATTTCAATTTATTTTATAATTTTAAAATTATATAAAAATGTACAAATATATATATGTATATATGGCAATATATACATAATATTTAATTAAAAACATTTTATTATAAATGAAAACATTAAACTATTTAAAAATCTTTAAACTTGAATTTCCCACTCCAGTCAGTGCAACAGTAGGGGAAGTGTTGGATAGCGGAGGGGTAAACATTACTATTCTCACTCCAGTGAGTGTAATAGTAGGCAAAGTGTTGGATAGCGGAGGGGTAAAAATTACTATTCCCACTCCAGTGAGTGCAACAGTAGGGAAAGTGTTGGATAGCGGAGGGGTAAAAATTACTATTCCCACTCCAGTGAGTGCAACAGTAGGGAAATTGTTGGATAGCGGAGAGGTAAAAATAACTATTCCCACTCCAGTGAGTGTAACAGTAGGGAAAGTGTTGGATAGCGGAGGGGTACAAATTACTATTCCCTCTCCAGTGAGTGCAACAGTAGGGAAAGTGTTGGATAGTGGTGTGATAAAATTTACTATTCCCACTCCAATCAGTGCAACAGTAGGGAAAGTGTTTGATAGCGGGGGGTAAAAATTAATATTCCCACTCCAGTCAGAGCAACAGTAGGGAAAGTGTTGGATAGCGGAGGGGTAAAGATTACTATTCCCACTCCAATGAGTGCAACAGTAGCGAAAGTGTTGGATTGTGGAGGGGTAACAATTAATATTCTCACTACAGTCAGTTCAGAATTGAAAACAAACAAAATATTAACAACAACAAAAATATTTAAAAAACAAAATAAATAAATATATATATAAATATGTTAAAAATTAAAATACAAATATATTTAAGATTTAAAAATTTTTTAAATACCTATTATAATGTTAAATACATATGACAAATACTACAAATATTATATTATATAAAATAATAAATAATTTTCAAACAAATATTTTGAATTGCAAATTATTTAGAAACAAAAACATTAATTATTACATAAATTTACCGAATTTATACTACTGATGTAATTGACTGTCCTGATGTTCTCTTTTCGATGTTATGGAATAAGTGTTTGGGTAAACAAGAATTGTACTAAGAAATATGTGCAGTATCCTGTGTATGCTATTAATATGAAAATGCAAATAAAGAAAATGTTAAAGAAAAACAACAAAAAACAATTATTACATAAATTTACTTTTTTTATTTCCTACCCTATAACACCACACAATTCACAAACCACATCTAAATTTAAAATGTACTTCCATAATTATCGTAATTAATTACCAATTAAAGAAATATTATTAATTAATAAACAAATTAAAACACAACAATTAATTAACTTCCAACAGTTTACCCCTATAATCCCCACAATGCACAGCTAAAATTAAACTGTTAAAAAATTAATTACAAAATTAAAACTTGTTTTCAATTAAAAAGAAATAGTATTTAACAACTAATTATAAAGTAAGTAAAATTATTTTACTCCCTGAATCGTCACGCGGGGGAACATGGCGGCCGTTAGCTAAGCGGCTGCTGGCGAACGGTCCTCGGGTCTGCTCCTGATGTCTCTGGGGGGTCTTCGCATGGTTTGATCGGCGAAATACCACCTCCCTGCCTCTCCTCGACCAGCATCTAATTTTAACTATGCCCCGGTACCTTATTTCTCTTTTCCCTCGGGAGTCGGATATGGCAACGGCAGCGGCAGCATTTGGCAGCGGCAGCATTTGCGGCATCGGCTGGTATATGGCTCCGGAGCCCAGGGGGAGTGCACAGGCGTTTCGAGGATCCCGCTGGGAGGGCGCGGCGCGGGAGTGGCGCCGAAGCAGGCTCGCCTGTCTGCACTTCCAGAACCGGGTCTCCGGGGGTAGAGCCAGCACCAGAGACCGCGTAGAGCCTGCGCTGAGATACAAGTGGCTTGAGAAGGGAGAGCAATTCTCTCAGGTAGGGCGTGGAAGGCACGGACCGGCTTAAGACTCGGCCGGCAGGACTGGGGAGGAAGGTAGGAAACTCTGTGGTTTTTTCCAACCGGGATCAACTGCCGGATTTCAATCTCAGTTGCTTGTTGCTGATACTGAGGAAGCGGGGGGAGGAGGTGGAGGGAGGGGAGTTTCATGGCATATGGAAGAAGGCCAGCAAGCAAAGGGCGCATCTGTTATAAAATTTGCAGATACACTCTTAGAGCTAGGGTTGCTCAACTCCCCGATTCTGGATTACATAATCAAGACTCCTCTCCACCAGTTATTGTAACCCTGCCAGCTTCCCAAAGAAGGAAAGGAGGTGAAGTAGGCGAAGGAGTTGGGGTGGTGAAGGGAGGAAGGACGGACAATTCAGGGGGTACCAAAGGTGGAGGCAGGGGTAGAGGGAGAGGGAAGAAATTGCTTGCCCCCAAAATTAAGATAACCCCGTCCCTGAAGTCATATTATAAGGTCCTAAGTGCCCCTTGCCCCCCATCTGCTGGTGTAGTTGGCCGGGAGGCCCCCTGCTCTAACTCCATCGGGAGGATGGATCTGGAACAATCTCAAAATAAGTCACTCTTGGTAGCAGCACAAACCTCCCCTGTTTTCCCAGTCTTGGACAATTTGGCAGCAGTATCACCGGAAGTTCCTTGTGGCTCCCAGACTCTTGTGCATCCTGTAGTTCCATTATCAAACCGCTTTGCTGTTTTGGAGATGCAAGATAGTGAGCCGGTCTCCTGCCCAGAACCAATGCAACAAGTTAATTCGCCTCAACTTACTCAACATCTCTCCTCCTCTAGTTCAGGGACTGGGGCTGGGGCTGGCTCGGTGGCTGATATTCTACTTGCACTTAAAGAAGAGATAGGGAGCAGATTCACTGTCTCTGAAAACAACCAAGCGGCAATACAAGCCTCGTGTGCTGTATTAGCCCAGAAACTGGAAGAGGTTTCCTCAAGAACAGATGCGCTTGAGCAGGATATCCCAAGGATTAAGGAAGCTATGAATGCTTCCTCTGCAGAAATGGCTAAATTAATGAGTCAGAACAAGGAATTGAAAGATGACCTAGAACGGTTGGAGAATCACTCCAGAAGGAACAATTTGAGATTAATCAATGTTCCCGAAGCCTTAGAAGGTTCAGATCTTAAGGGTTTTGTGATTTCATTACTTAAGGAGACTGTGCTAAACAAATCCACTAACGCTGATAATGCTGATTTGGAGCGAGAGATACAACGAGTACATCGTGACCCTAATAGGAGGAACCCGGCGAGACAGAAACCTAGGAAAATCCTGGTAAATTTCCATACGTACACCGTAAAGGAGGCAATCCTATCATCAGCATTGAAGGAAGGGACACTTACATCCAATGCCCTCTCTAACCCCTTTACATTTAATATCAGGTCCGACATTTGTCATACAATGGCTCAGAAACAGTGGGAGATGGGCAAACGAATGGTTGAATTAAACAAACTGGGGGCTAGGGCACAATTGAAGTTCCCGGCTTCCCTTCGTGCCATGTGGAATAATCATATGTATACTTTTCGATCGGCAGATGAGGCCGATGATCTCATTAAAAAAATTAAAGAAGGAGGAGAGGTATAAAGGAGGCTGATTCTTCCAAAATTAAGGAGGCTTGCAGGGCTAGAGAGATTAGGGAAGGAAAACGGGTAATGATGCTTTGTTGATAACTGACCCGAGGACCAGACGCCGTTTAGGTTACAGCCTAATAGTAGGGAGGGTTCCCCAGAGGGGGGGTGGGGACAGGGGAGAATGGGGGGTGGGAGCATGGGTGGGGAAGCAGTGGGAAAAAATCCCAAAAAGTTCTTTATCTCAACCTTTTTATCAGGTGATTCGCCCTTGGGTTTTGGCTTTGGGTGTAGGTATAGGCGATGGGTATCCTCTTACAGCTAAGCTCCCGTAATGGGTGGTCGAGATCTAAAATTCCTATCATGGAATATTAATGGGTTACGCTGCCCCCGTAGACAGAGGTTAGCGATGAAGTATTTAGAACATAGCCCTGCCCAAATCTGTTTAATCCAGGAGACTCACTTGAGCTATACAGAGTCGTGCAGTATTTGCTAAGTACTCATGGATAAAACATTATTGTGCTTCAGAGCAGATGGTCCACTGTAAGGGAGTGGCCATTTTGATTAAGCATAGAGCAGGATGTACTATTAAATCGGTTAAAACTGATCAGTCTGGGAGATGGGTAATGGCTAGATTAGATTATGGAGGGTCGGAGCTGATATGTGTCTCCTTCTATGGTCCTAACATAGACGATCCCACATATATTTGTAAGCTACAATGGGTCTTGATGGAAGAAGCTTCACCAGTAGTAATACATGGAGACTTTAATGTCCTTTTAGACCCCCTTAAGGATAGATCGAATCGGAGCCATCATATACGAGCTCCCCGGGTACGCCAGGCCTTAAATAATATGTTACATGACTTGGAGCTTGTAGATCTCTGGAGGGCAAAGAAGGGTAACAAGCAGGGATATACATTTCACAGTAAAAAATATGGACATCTCTCCAGAATCGACTATGTCTTGATCAGCTGGCCTATTGTGGAGAGTATGACATCGATTGACATTTTGCCCAGTCATATATCTGATCATGCCCCTGTAGCATTTAACTTAAAAGGGAGTCGAAGTAATGTAAGACCTAGATGGACACTTAAAAGATCTGTCTTATCTGATCCCGAGATAGGAAGAGATCTCAAAGGTGCAACTCAAAATTACTTTTTAGATAATATGGGCTCTACATCTATGGATTTTGTGTGGGATGCCTTTATGGCATTCTTACGGGATTCCTACATAGCCGTATTAGTGCAAAAATAAGGAGGAAGCACGAGATCTTCAGCTAATAGAGGAAAAATCTCCCAATTAGAGGCAGAAAGGACTAGGCCTAACCGGGGGGCTACTGACAGAATATCCCAAGTACAGAGAGATCTGGACAACGCACGTCAGGAGTTTAGAGTTAGGCTTGACCAAAAATGTAAGGCACAGTGGTTGTCTAAATCCATGCAGAATTTTGAATACGGAGAGAAGGCAGGAGCATTGTTGGCTTGGAAAGCCAGGGCTGATCGTGCAAAAAATCATATAAGTGAATTAATCATTAATGAAAATGGGGATACTTCGAGTAGATTAGCAGATATGCAAGCACGGCTCATCTCTTTATTTTCAGAGCTTTATAAGGAGGAAATTACACCCAATCCGGAGGCCCTTAAGATCTGGCTGAGGGAGAAATCCCTTCGCGGCTAACAGAAGAAAGTCGCGACCTTCTTGATGCCCCTATAACTGAGGGCGAGATCAGAGAACAAATCAGGAAGTGTAAAAACAACAAAGCAGCTGGCACAGATGCCCTCCCTAGTGAGATATACAAACATTTGCTGGAAGAACTGGTCTCGATTATGGGAGTTCTGTTTAACTCAGTTTACCAGTCAGAAGGTAAAAAACCTCGCTCTTGGAAGGAGGCAACCATTGTTCTTATTTTAAAACCTGGAAAAGATCCGCAAAGGGCGGACTCCTTCAGACCGATCTCCCTGCTGAATGCTGACTATAAGATCTTTATGAGCATTCTAGCAGGGAGGGTAGTCAAAATTGCCCCACAGCTGATTAACACTGATCAGAAGGGCTTTATTCCCAAAAGATATATCCAAGAACTAACGCAACAGCTAATAGGCAATATAGATCTTGCCACAGCTCGATCTGAACCCTTGGCTGTAGTGGCATTGGATGCAGCCAAGGCGTTCGATAGAGTCTGTTGGGTTTATCTTTGGGAGGTCTTGAGGGCTATGGGGTTTGGGCCTATCCTATTCAAAGTATGGTAAATTGTTATCAGGGGGCTTCTGCTAAGATTTTAGTAAATGGGGTCTTAACTTCTAATTTTGATACTCTTAGAGGGACACGACAGGGATGCCCCCTCTCACCTTTACTTTTTAACATATATATTGAACCCCTGGCCCAAGCCATCAGGGCAGACGAACTGATCACTCCCTTTAGATCCCATCAGTACAGTAGTAAGGTCGCTCTGTATGCAGATGATCTGTTATTATATACGGACGACCCAGGAGTAGCAATACCCAGGGTTGAAGCCCTGTTGTTAGAATTCGGTGCTTATTCAGGGTATCTAGCTAACACACCTCTAAAACCGAGGTGATGCTTTGGAATATAGACAATTGGGAGAGCAATATTAGTAAAGAATTCAAATACTTGGGTATTACAATTGTTAAAGAGATAGAGAAAATCTCGCAAATTAACCTGAGTAGAATCACAAAACAAGTTGGCCGATTATTAGCCAGGTGGAAAAATCTCCCGTTAACAATTTATGGCAGGGTTAACTTGGTTAAAATGGTCAATATCCCTAAATTAACGTATCTTTTTAGTGACATTCCCCTTACTTTTCCAATATCGGATATTAGCAAAGTCCAAAGTAAGATCACGAGTTTTATTTGGGCACATAAATGGGCCAGATTGGCTTGGAAGAAACTAAGGCCTAGGTTGATCAAAGGGGGGTTGGCGCTTCCTGATTTAAAGTGGTATTGTTTTGCCTTTCAATTTAAAAATATTCGGGTGATGCTCTCGAAACCAGAAGAATCAACATGGGGCAGACTATTAGCAGAAATGATAAGGCAGGAGAGCGGAGTAGGTTTTCTATATAAATTCGGAGCACCTAGATATTTAAAAAATGTTTGATTGAAAGTTTTAAAGGATGCTCTTAGTCTTTGGTATAAGGTTAGAACCAGATGGGGGATAGGGTATTATTCGGAGCTTGCCCCAATTTGGGACTCCCCCGGGACACCGGAGTTTCTTAAAGATCATCAGGCAATACCAATTAAAAGAGCAGGTATCTCCATCTGGTCAGATCTGGTATCTTCTGAGGGGTACATCCATGGGAGGCTTTAAGAGCAAAGATTGGAGAGGGCTTCTCTAGATTCAAATATATACAACTGGTTTCTTGGTTTGCACCTGAGAAGAGAGAAATTCAAGGGCTATGGAAGGTTGAATGTTCCCTCAGATATTAACCCTAAATGTAAAGAAATCTCAAAATGGTATAAAATGTTGGTAGAGGCAGAGGATAAGGAACTCCCCATCAACTCATATATGGAATCAAGTCCCCTTGAATGTAACATTGAAGACCTTTATGAACCATCTTTGAAGCTGTTGTATAAGTACGTTAAGCCGGCTAATCTTAAGAAGAACCACTTCTTCGTTATTAATAGACTATATTATACACCTGCCAGGATCGCAAAGTTTGCCCCTCTCTCAAATCCTAAATGTCCAAGATGTGACCTTATCCAGGCTAATGATTTACACATCTTTTTTGAGTGTCCCAGACTCTTTCCCTTCTGGAGGGAAATTGAGGAAGCTTTAAGTGGGATATTCAGAGAGAAAATCTGTTTAAATATATCTATGGTGCTTTTTGGAGACAATGGCACGTTGAGCAAGAAACTGAGCCACACACACAGAGGTCTATTGCTGTACTTGATCCTAATAGTCCGAAGGGAAATATGCCTGAAGTGGAGAGATCCTTTGCCTCCACAATGGCCAGACTGGACCAGAGTAGTGATAAAGACAATTGTTTAAATATCTGGCAGGCCTTTACAGATTGGGGTAGAGGCCTGAGCTTTATGTAATCCCCGTTGGTCCTATGATTACACCAAGCCTCCAACAAAGGGGCTGGTCCGGTCTGGGACCGAAGCGAATGCAGTGGCTGCGGGGCGCACAGGTTGGGAGAGCGGCTATGTAAGAATTGCAGACTCTTTTGGTGAGATGAGGACAACATTTCTTTTTTAAAATAATCGTCAAATAATGATTCATATAATGGATGAGAGGGGCTTGGGTATGCTTGGTGTTTTAATGTTTAGGTGATCATTCTGGATGAATACTTTGATGTGTCACATAGAGTGTTATTGAATGCCTTTTGTTGACTACATGCCATCATCTCTTGGTTTTTCCAAAGAACTTTCAGTTTACTTAAACTGGACTAAAACTCAGTTTCTTTGTGTTTTCATCTTCATCAAGTCTCCTTTTTTTGGAAGATATATAATCTGCAAGTCCTGTCAACAACATTCAGGAGTAGCACCCTCCCCTGTCTAATTCTATTACACAAAAGGCTCAAAAACTAGACTGTATAGAGGTGGTTTATTTGGAATAATGCAGATTAATGGCTCGAGTGGCAAATCCTAAATGATTACATGTTAAAAACATAAAGAGCATAATTAAACTTTTTTATTGTTAAAAAAGAATATATAAACAAATACCCTAATTAAATATTAATTAATTAATTAATAATAATGATTAACTAATTAAGAATGAATTACAAATACATTATTTCCCACCCTTTACCCCCATAAACCCCACAACCTGCACCTAAAATTAATTATACAATTTACATAATTAATTAACAATGAATTAATTAATATAAATTAACAACTAATTATTAATTAATCAAGAATTACTTCCCACACTTTACCCCTATAAGCCCCACAACTCACACCTTAAAAAATTACACAATTACCATAATTAATTACCAATTAATTAATTAAGATTATTTAACAGCCAATTAATAATTAATTACAAATAAATTACTTCCCACAATTAACACTATAAAATCTCAGTTAAATAAATAATATTAATTAAAAAATATTCATTAATTTATTATAATTAAATTACTTCCCACCCTATTCGCCTATAAACCCACAACCCGCTACAGAACTAAAAACCGCAAAATTTAATTAAAATAAAATTGATAACTACTAAAAACTTAACACATATATTAAAAAACATAAACAATACTTATACAAAAAAACATAGATCACATACATTTAAAATATAAACTAAAATACATAACACTAATTAAAAAAATCGATATTTTTGCAAACGATATTAATGACTTCGATTTTTAAAAAAACGATATTTCTTACCTTAAATTCGATATTCTTAACCACGATATTCTTGCTGTCAATATTTCTGTCACGATATTTCCAACTCGATATTTGTGTAGGTAGACATTTCCAACTCGATAGTCTGTCTGCATACCCAATGATCTGTGAGATAGCTGTCTCATGTTGTGACCTGATCTAAAACCTGATTGTAACTTGGCAAGCAATTTGAACTGTTTGCTGTGCTGCCAGAGTTGATTGTGTACACATTTTTCCAGCAGTTTCACTATGAAGAGGATGTTTGACTCTTGAAAAAATGATTTAGTTCTGTCAATCAGCTTCAGATATTTTCAGGAGCGGTGTCACTCTCCAATCTTCAGACAGTTTGGGATGATGCCTTGAGTTAGAGATAAGTTCACAATCTTAATCTAGAATCATGC
The DNA here is from genome assembly GCA_963921515.1 of Calotriton arnoldi. Lineage (NCBI taxonomy): Eukaryota > Metazoa > Chordata > Amphibia > Caudata > Salamandridae > Calotriton > Calotriton arnoldi. Next base: position 650,318 of record CAWUFW010009729.1, on the reverse strand, counting down.
ACTGAGGGGATTGGGTCGTCAAAATGCAAAGTTAATTTCATTGACACTATAATCACATATATCTTCTCTTTTTTTAGGGTTTTGAATTTGCACCATGTAGCCTCATTTGTGATCTTCGTGTGATGGTTGGGTATTTGAGCCTTGTTCGTTGTTGTAGTTGCCCTTTGGGGATGGGTGTATGTTGCTACTCCGATTCCGCATGAGTTCATTGGCTGCGTCAATTTGTTTTTCAATATCCAATATTTTCTCCCTGAAAAAGGATGGGAATACCTTACAGTTTGGGGTGTTGGTGACCACTGTGGAATTGCTGTTCCTTGCTGTAAATGTTTTCTTACCTAGACATTTTATGTAAATTGCAATGATTTTAATTAATCTGCAAATAAAATATTACTTACTTATTTACTTACTGCTGTTCCCAGTTTGTTTGACAATTTCAAATTATCTGGTTGGGTTTAAAAAAAATAAAATTGTGCCTTCCATGTGATCTTTTTGTAGGTGCTTCTTTGCTTTCGTAGCTGTTTCAGATGCATCGAGGAGGGTTCATGTCTCCTTCTTTCTTCGTTCAAGTTGTGGTTGCACAGGGGGTGGGATCATTTATTGTTGTGTCTTTTGAAGTGAAGTGGGGCTATTACATCCATTATACCAGTCACTGCTTGGTTATAGTGCTACATTAGTTCTTGTTCGCCCGGCACTTCACCTGGGGGTGGAGGTCCCTCTGGCATAGTGAGGAAAGACTGTCCGTCTTCAGTTTTCTGTTATCTTTTATCCAGTGTGTGAGCTTGATCCCTTGGCTTCTTGCTTTCTCTATGCCAGTCGAAAAAAGGAATACGATTTGGTGATGGTCAGACTAGACAGTAGGGTTAATATAGTCGATGACCATAGCTCCTTCCTTCGCTATGCTTAGATCAAGTATAGCTCTTTTTGGTATGTGTTGGGACCATGCACACATGTACAAAGTTTTGGTCAGTGACGAATTTGTTTAGGTTTGAGACCTGTAAGTCATTCTTTTCATTCCAGTGGAGGTTAAAATCCCTCAAAAATATGGTAGATTGTACAGTGACTGTTTCCATTATTTGCATGAGGAACAGCTGGTTGTCCCCTTGCGGGTGGTACAGGAAAGGCAATTTCGCTAGTGATCTGTCTGGTATGAGGATTTTGACTCCCATATATTCACAGGAGGAGAGGTTATCCAGAGGGAAAGGCTAAGGGTCCGATTCCGATGTCGGACGGACTCAGGTCCGTCCGACATCGGTCAGGAGCCGTAACCGACCGACCTGCTGTCGTCGGTTACGCCCTGCAAGTACGATGCGACCGAACCCTGTTCGGTCGCACTCGTATACTACACAATGGGAGCATGCATTCCGAGCGGAATGCATGCTTGCATTGTGGAAAGCAGGGGTGCAGTTCATCCCTGCACCCTGTGGCCGGCACCCCAAGATGCCTGCCACCGGGTGCAGGGATCAACAGAGGGGCACCATAGGTGCCCCCAGGCCGCCATTCGGCGGCCTCGCACTCCATGGGGGCCCTACTGGGGCCCCCAAAGACAGTTACCGACTGCCTTTTCGTGCCGGAAAGACCGGCACAAAAGGCAGTTAAATACTGCCATCGTACTCCCTCGGTCGTGAAGAGGCGGCCGGGGGAGTACTGTAGGATTACCGGACGGCAGACGGGCTCTCCGAGCCCGTCGTAAGCCATCCGGAAATCCGAGTCGGATTCCTTTCCGACCGAGCCCATCGGAATAGCTCGGTCGGAAAGGAATCCGGCCGGCACGTTCCGATTCGGTCGGAAGGGCTCCGACCATCGTTCGGTGCCCTTCCGGCCGAAATCGGAATCGGCCCCTCAATGTGTAGGGAGTTCCTCTGAATGATTGTAATCCCCCCGTCCTGCCTCTGCTGACTATCTAGCCGTTTGATGGTGAATCAGGGAGTGCTATAAGATCCATAAGGGGAACAAAAGATTGATTTAACCATGTTTCGGTCAGGAATATCTTGTCAAGGTCAAGATGAAGGATAGCTTTGGCTATGCCTGTGGCATGTTTTGCCGCCAGCCTGAATTGTGAGCATGCACTTTAGGCTCATCTGATAATGGTTCACAATTTGGTCGCCCCCTATTCCCAGTATAATCGTGGGTGCCTCTAATGTCAATAATTCTTCTTTTGCTTCATTTATTGTTTTCAGTATCTGACCTAGTAAGTATTGAGCTCAGATTAGGCTCCATAGTAAGTGCATATTCTGCAGCACACATAGAAGTTACAAAACGCCATTACTGATTGTTTATGTCCCTTCCTGTACATAAACAATTTCCCCTGCAACGCAGGCACCCTTGCACAATGGTGCAATAGTGCCTGTGTTGGCGCTAGACAGCTACATTTAGTGCCAGCGCTAAGGGAAAGGCAGGGGCGCATCGTATTCTCGTGAATACGGCGCATCCCTGCGTTTGAAAACTGTCAGAGCACGCCGTTAGCCTTCTTGGCGTTACGCCACGTTCCGACAGTTTCCTAGTAAATATGCCCCTCTGTTTTTAGTATTTCTTTATAAATAAAAGTGAGTGCCTACTTCTGAATGCACTGTTGCTCTGGGAACAGAATTAACAAGCCGATGCATCTGGGCCAAGCACTTAAAACTGAAGTGAATAGAATCATGGAGCTGGTTATATTGTTCGACAACATGTGTTTAAAATATTAAAACAAAATAGATTGATCCTTTAATAGTTTCACATTCACATTATACTCTATGTATACATTTAATCATGCGTATTTACAAAGTACGAAAAGCAGGTAAATCTACTTTACTGCAAGCGGCAACATCCATCCTCAGAAGGCCCCTACTCGCAAGTAACTTGTAGCTCTAGCACGGGAGGTACTGTTGCTGTTACAATATTTCCCAGATTGTTTCATCGTTGTACAGGTTCGGTAGGGATCCATGAATCAAAAGTAAGCATTCTCCATTTTGCTCCATGTGGAGGAGGCGTGGTCTTGCGGCTCGAGATGTCGCATTTGAGGCCTGGCGCTAGGCCCAACATCATGTGATTCTGGGCAAATCACTTAACTGTGCCTAAATGTGTGTTCATATGTATTTGTGTAATCCCACTTGATGTACGATCACTTCTCTCCTTCACAGCTAGGCTCAGGCTAAACATTATTGCATAATTGGAAGAATGCTAATGGGGTGTCCCTTTTAAACGACGGTTTCCCTCACCCACCTGAAGGTGGCACGCTTCATCATAGGATAACCTCCTTGCACCATGGACCTAGTCATAGTGCGGGCTACAACCCCCTCTCTAAGGCAAGGCGCGAAAACCACGACCGAGTCGGACGGAGGACAAGCCGTACGACCGACACGCATACAAAACCGAGCCGAAGCAACACAAAACACCGCGACCGACGCGTACGCAGCATAGAAAACTGCACAAACACAGCGTGAACGAAACGGAGAACACCGTACGAGACAAATGCAGGGTCCGACTCGGTCACAAGAACGTTTCCAACATGCACAGACAGTACAAAGGAAAAATCACACAAAAAAGGCCAAACAAGCAATTACAAAGCCAATAAATACTGGGGGATGGGGACAGAGAACAAAGACACACCCACAACTCCACCCATATAAAGGACACAAATCACAACCATGATCCTTTGCAAATGCCATTCCACTGCCAGCACCCAAGAGACAGCAACCACACACCCACAGCTCATCCCTCACACAAGCCACACACCATCAGCACACCAACAAATACCTACCTCACATACACCCAGCAAAACACACACTCACACACCCTCACCTGCACACCAACACACACATCACTCACCATCACCACCCATCACCATGCCCCCAAGAAGAATCACAAGTTCCTAGATTGTGAATTGGAAGTCATGGTAGACGAGATCCTCAGGGTAGAGCCACAGCTGTTTGGCACACTGGTCCAACAGACCCCCATCTCCCAGAAAACCAAGATGTGGGAGAGGATCATCAACAGGGTGAACGTACAATCACCATGTCTGCGCACAAAGAGCGACATCCAGAACAGGTGGTATGACGTGCGCAGGAGGTACGGGACCTGCTCAAGAAAGACTACATCATCAGCCAATACACCGGCAGTGGCCCTCCTGCCAAGCCAATATACCTCAGGCCCTGGGAGGAGAAGGTGCGGGCCATCCTTCCGCCAGTGAGCGTATATGGACTAGAGAACATCCCAGAGCCTGGTGAGTACACAACAAATGTACACAATATTCTGCCACAAAACACACACACATCACTGTCAAGGGAGAGTCAAACCATGCACTCATAGCAATTACACAGCAACCAGAACAGAATCATCCCAAAATGTGTATGTCAGTCAGATAAACACAACACATGCCATCAAAAAAGTTACATCCAACTGTGCCATCACATGTACAAACACAACTACAACTACAGCTAGGCAGTGGCACAAATAGAACTAACAAACACATCCAGACATGTAGCCACCACAACAACACCAACACACAGTGAAGACCACTCAAAGGAAGGAATTCTGTGTATGCTGGCCAAGTCAGTGTAGCCAATAGCATCATGGGAGTCGCAGTCACACATATTGCCCCCCACAACTGTCCCATCAACACCACCATGAACCATGCGCACATCACAGGGAGTGGAGAAGGACTCACAAGATGGCTGACACTGGCAACTGCTGTGGGGAGCACAAGGCCCTGCTGGCAACTGTGCACCAACAAACAGCAGGACACCACTGACTGACATCCTGAGAGACAACTTCCACTCCCTGCAATGCAAGCACGTTCCATGGTGGGATATCTGGCTGGCTGGGTGGGAAGGAGGACTTGCAGCACTGACCATAGTCACAAGCACCTCCCCTCACAACCCCCTCAACACAAACTCCACAGAACCCACCTGGTAGAATGCAATGCCTCCCATCCTAACTCAAGATCCCACAAAGAACCACCACCCTGGGTTATGTTGTGTGAAGCACAGGGACACTCTTGGGACTTTTAGCCAAACAACTGCCAGGACAACACTCCCAGCCATCCTGTCAGCACAGCCAGCCCACCCCACAGGGAAGCAGAGTCAAAAGGAAGGAAGCATGGGCATGCTGGGAAGGGGGTGGAGGCAATAGCATGATGGGAGTCGTAGTCACAGCTCTACATCCCCCACCACATGGCCCAGCAAGCTCACACTCACGCATGCACATCCCACAGAGAGTGGAAAGGCCCATCAAAGATGTCTGACACTGTTGCTGTGTCGTGGGGAGCACAAGGGCATGCTGGGAACTGCACACCAACCAACAGCAGGACACCACTGTCAGCCATCTTGCCATTGCTCACACACCCACACATACTGAACTCCCCACAAAAGCAAGTAAGTTTGGGAATGCTGGCAAGTGGGGTGGAGGCAATAGCATGATGGGAGTGGCAGTCACTGATATTGGTCACCCCCACAACTGTCCCATCAACACCACCCTGAACCATGCTCACATCACAGGGAGTGGAGAAGGACTCACAAGATGGCTGACACTGGCTACTGCTGTGGGGAGCACAAGGCCCTGCTGGCAACTGCACACCAACCAACAGCAGGACACCACTGTCAGCCATCTTGCCATTGCCCTCACACCCACACACACTGAACTCCCCACAAAAGCAAGTAAGTATGGGAATGCTGGCAAGTGGGGTGGAGGCAATAGCATGATGGGAGTGGCAGTCACTGATATTGGTCACCCCCACAACTGTCCCATCAACACCACCCTGAACCATGCTCACATCACAGGGAGTGGAGAAGGACTCACAAGATGGCTGACACTGGCTACTGCTGTGGGGAGCACAAGGCCCTGCTGGCAACTGTGCACCAACAAACAGCAGGACACCACTGACTGACATCCTGAGAGACAACTTCCACTCCCTGCAATGCAAGCACGTTCCATGGTGGGATATCTGGCTGGCTGGGTGGGAAGGAGGACTTGCAGCACTGACCATAGTCACAAGCACCTCCCCTCACACCCCCTCAACACAAACTCCACAGAACCCACCTGGTAGAATGCAATGCCTCCCATCCTAACTCAAGATCCCACAAAGAACCACTAGCCTGGGTTATGTTGTGTGAAGCACAGGGACACTCTTGGGACTTTTAGTCAAACAACTGCCAGGACAACACTCCCAGCCATCCTGTCAGCACAGCCAGCCCACCCCACAGGGAAGCAGAGTCAAAAGGAAGGAAGCATGGGCATGCTGGGAAGGGGGTGGAGGCAATAGCATGATGGGAGTCGTAGTCACAGCTCTACATCCCCCACCACATGGCCCAGCAAGCTCACACTCACGCATGCACATCCCACAGAGAGTGGAAAGGCCCATCAAAGATGTCTGACACTGTTGCTGTGTCGTGGGGAGCACAAGGGCATGCTGGGAACTGCACACCAACCAACAGCAGGACACCACTGTCAGCCATCTTGCCATTGCCCTCACACCCACACACACTGAACTCCCCACAAAAGCAAGTAAGTATGGGAATGCTGGCAAGTGTGGTGGAGGCAATAGCATGATGGGAGTGGCAGTCACTGATATTGGTCACCCCCACAACTGTCCCATCAACACCACCCTGAACCATGCACACATCACACGGAGTGGAGAAGGACTCACAAGATGGCTGACACTGGCTACTGCTGTGGGGAGCACAAGGCCCTGCTGGCAACGGTGCACCAACAAACAGCAGGACACCACTGACTGACATCCTGAGAGACAACTTCCACTCCCTGCAATGCAAGCACAGTCCATGGTGGGATAACTGACTGGCTGGGTGGGTGGGAAGGAGGGCCGGCTGTCAACCAAACACAACCAATGCAGACCATGTTCACACCCCAACAAATACATAGAAATGCCCAAATAATGCAGGACAATGTGCCACACCAATATCAACCCCTGACTGTGACGACTTAGGACAATGCAATGTACAGGCCCGCACCCAGAGGCACAGTCACAACTGTCATGTGTGTCAACCATTGATGCCTGCAGAAACATAACATACATTGTGTGTGTCTCCCAAAAACAGGTGATGATGGGGACACAGCAGCAGACGCTGAGGAGTCCCAGTCCCAGGCTCAAGAGGATGCGGAGCTCACTGGTGTCGTACAGCCTCTGCCCTCCTCGGACGAAGAAGACCAACCTGGCACATCCGGTGCAAGTCTACATGCAGCACCAGCAGGACCACCAGCTGCAGCACCAGCAGGACCACCAGCTGCACCCCCTGCACCCACCCCTCCAACGACTGTCAACACAAATACCATCCCTGCCGACATGGACAGAACAAGGAGCAACACCAGCACAGGGACCCTGGACCAACCTGGGGCCATGGACACCACCACCACCACCAACCTCCAAGGTGGACCAGGGTCATCTGTGCGTGCCACAGCACGCACTGCACATGTCAGCAGGGGTGGTGGGAGGGGTGGGAGACAGAGGTCGCTGCTTGCAGAGGTTGCTGGTGTGCATGATGACCCTCAACTGGTACGCATAGCTGATGCGTACCAGTCCAGCACCGGAGACCTCAGCCAGGTAGTGGGGCTCCTCAGAGACATGAAACAGCAGCAGGCTGCCCATCATGCCCGCTTGGACTCTCACATGTCCCACGTGGAGTCACACATGTCCCGCGTGGACTCACACATGTCCCGCGTGGAGTCCAAGTGGGATGCACTGCATGAGATGACGGCGGTGCACTGGGACATTTTACAATGCCTCCGCCGTCCATCAATTGTTTCTTTTGCATTTGTCGCCCTAAGTGGGAAGGGTATGCCCAGACGTGGGTCCCTTGCTCACTACACCACTGGATTCAAGCTAGCCTGGCTGAGGAAGGGTGATGCCCTGAAACCGGTCCCAGGATGCTTGTTTCCGGTCCAGGGAGGACCTGGCTTGGCAGTTCGGGCTGGACTGTTCCCACAAGGAACAGGGTCAAGACTGATTTGCATATGGCTGGGTCCAAACTGGGGTGGTGTCGTGAGCAAAAGAATGATGGATTTAACCCAGATCTTTGTGACTGGGGGTGAATGTTTGCATTGTCCAGCATTCCGTCCATCAATTGTTTCTTTTGCATTTGTCGCCCTAAGTGGGAAGGGTATGCCCAGACGTGGGTCCCTTGCTCACTACACCACTGGATTCAAGCTAGCCTGGCTGAGGAAGGGTGATGCCCTGAAACCGGTCCCAGGATGCTTGTTTCCGGTCCAGGGAGGACCTGGCTTGGCAGTTCGGGCTGGACTGTTCCCACAAGGAACAGGGTCAAGACTGATTTGCATATGGCTGGGTCCAAACTGGGGTGGTGTCGTGAGCAAAAGAATGATGGATTTAACCCAGATCATTGTGACTGGGGGTGAATGTTTGCATTGTCCAGCATTCCGTCCATCAATTGTTTCTTTTGCATTTGTCGCCCTAAGTGGGAAGGGTATGCCCAGACGTGGGTCCCTTGCTCACTACACCACTGGATTCAAGCTAGCCTGGCTGAGGAAGGGTGATGCCCTGAAACCGGTCCCAGGATGCTTGTTTCCGGTCCAGGGAGGACCTGGCTTGGCAGTTCGGGCTGGACTGTTCCCACAAGGAACAGGGTCAAGACTGATTTGCATATGGCTGGGTCCAAACTGGGGTGGTGTCGTGAGCAAAAGAATGATGGATTTAACCCAGATCTTTGTGACTGGGGGTGAATGTTTGCATTGTCCAGCATTCCGTCCATCAATTGTTTCTTTTGCAAACTGCAACTGCCACAGGGAGGGAGGATGACTCTGGCGGAGAGTCCCCTGCACCGCAGCAGCCTGTACTTGAGGGGCCCCCCCCCAAGAAGAGGGGTCGTCCGAAGAGGGGCAAGTGAGAGGCCGATGGCCAAGCGCAACTCCCAGGAAGCCTGAACCTGTTCTGGATGTTCACCTTTGTGCACAGACTGTTCACCCTGTTGACGGCAACACTACTCCCACACATTGCATGGGGAGTACAAGTTGGACCAATGTGTCAGACAACTGTGGCCCCGATACTGGGGATTCTGTCTACTAGGACTTTCAATTCACCTAGGAACTTCTGATTGCAAGATTTATGTACAGCACTACCTATCCTATGCACTATTCACACAAATGTATCACAATAAACACACTAATACACCATACTTGCCTCTGTTGTGATTCCAACGTGGGTGGTGTTATGGGGATGATGAACTGCAAAATTACACTGTGTATGCGAACTGCAACAGCAAGTACAACACAGGCATGTGAGTAAAGGCAACGTGACACATATGAGGGAGACACACCACCAGGGCTACACAACACATACACACCTAGGCCATCTGACTCATTGCCTACACTGATGTTGCCAGGGAAGATGGTGCAATGCACAGACACCACACCCATTCCCAGTTGTAGTCAAGTAGCCCACAGGTGCAGTAAGCAAATGGCAGTCAAATGTGTGACCACAGACAACGCACATCACAAAGTGAAGCACAGGTTTATTACACAGTTGCAACATGTCGTAACCACTACAGATGCAAGGTAATCCCACCTGGCAGCGGGCACACAGTCAACAACTGTAGACGGAAGGAAGTCCATGGGTGTGGCGCACATCACCTGTAGGGACACAACAGCTACCACCCTGGAAGTGCAATCACGTCGTCGGTGGACACAGTTGACCAAACGAATCTGAAAGTACCCTGTGAAGGACAGAAATGACACACAGTCAAAAGCAATGGAGAACAGGACAGAACAGCAAAACTCATGCACAATACATGTTACAAGATACCCACCCAGAACCAAGTTAGCATGTCAACACTGTTGGGGAGTACAGCCCACCTGTAAGCACACATCGCAACACACATCCAGTCAAGTAGCCCATGGACACACTCCAACAGCACCAGAGCACCACCTACACATATCATGCCAACTCACATCATTGACATGACACCTCAGAATACTCACATTCAGCTAAAGAAGTTGGTGATGAGCTGTGTGTGGACATCACCCTCATCATCATCATCATCATCGTCACTGGCATCGTGGTCCAGGCCAGGATCCTCCACAGGTGGCGGATGTTGGTCATTGTCATCCTGGATGAGAGGCAACTCCTTCCGCACTGCCAGGTTGTGGAGCATGCAGCAGACGATGATAATCTTGCACACTTTCGCAGGGGCATATGGGAGGGACCCTCCGGTCTTGTCCAGGCAGCGGAAGCGGCTCTTCAGGAGACCAAATGTCCGCTCAATAACTCTCCTGGTCCGACCATGTGCCTCATTGTAGCGCATCTGGGCTGGTGTCACAGGGTTCCTGAGGGGTGTCAGCAACCACGGCATGTTGGGGTATCCCGAGTCACCTACGGACAGACAAGTGCACATTAGCTGACTTGGAAAAGTGGGCGGAATACTACAGATCAGATCACACACAATGGCACAAAGTCAGTACACACCGACAAGCCAGGCACGCTGGTTCTGCATCTGTGCCATCATCCTGGGGATGCGACTACTCCTCATCACAAAGGCATCGTGTGCTGAACCAGGGAAACGGGCACACACGTGTGTGATGGTCATGTCTGCAAGACACACCACCAGTGCATTGACCGAGTGGTAGTGCTTGCGGTTCACGTAGGCCTGCTCCTGGGCCTGTGGTGGTACCAAAGCCACATGTGTCCCATCAATGGAGCCAATGACATGCAGCATCCTACCCAGGGCATAAAAGTCACTCTTCACGTCAGTGAGTCGTCGCAGTCTAGGGAAATAGATGTACCGGTTCAGGAATAGCAACATTGCCGCCAAAACATCGCGGAGCACACGGCTCAACATGGTCTGTGACATCCCACCAGCAGTCGCCACAGTATGTTGGAAGGTACCGGTGGCAAAGAAGTGTAGGGCTGCCATCACCTTCACCTTGGGGGTCAGCGCTGTAGGATACGGCCGGCCAGGCTGCAAATGTGGGGACAACTGCACTGCCAAATTCTCAATCAGCTGCCTGGTGAAGCGGTACCGTCGGATGCTGTCCCGTTCCACCATCGTTGCCAGGTCTGGGAATGGTCGATGGACAGCAGGAACCCTGCAGTGCAGAGGAGAAGTAAGCAAGATTGTCAGTCACCCCACATATGCGGCATTGAACACCCTCAATATCACAACATACATCATTATGAGGCACAACTACATGAAGTGTGCAGTTCCGTAAGGACATGTATGGTACATACATGGCCAACATCTGTCAACACGGTCCAACAAGTGGCATCAATTAGTCCCAGGTTGGCCCATTGGATATCATGAGGCCGTGTCACAGTTCCCATCTCCTGCTGCCGTGTCACAATCACCCCCCACAGTGACATGTGAGGACAGATGTGCCCCAGGCACCACAGCTCAACGACAGGTACATTCCCAGGGACCCTGTATTGCCACATGGACACTGGCATTACATGGAGTATCATGTATACACCACAGCAAAACAACCATGACCCCCACAGGTAGTGGTCCCACTTGCCACGGCAGGACAGACATGGACGTCTGTGACACACACACGCACAACATCAAAGTCCATGCACACACAACGTGGATGTGGAGACTGTCTCCCATTGTGCACATGAAATCAGAGACATTGTAAACACTACATGCACACAGACTGTGGAGGACCATCACTATTGTGCCACTGGGACACCCTGGCTCAAACATACCGTCCCACATGGGACTCACGGGGTATGTGACATGACATACACATACACCACAGTGAAATGTGACCATGGCACATGCACAGATATGAACAGTTGCACATCACAGTGGTCATGTACACGTAACACCCAGGATCCTGTCCCCATGAACACGTGCACAGCCTGGGGGTGGCTGCCCACAGGTGACACCCACAGGACAACATGTACACCAACATACACACAATAGGAAATGCAGCCTTACATGCCTTATGATAAAGTTTGGACAGGCTGTCGTGATGTAGGTGTGCCCCTCACTCCTTGGGAGCTATCTGTGGCTGGCATATGTCCATCTGAGACAGGCATGCTGACATATGCCAGTCACATGTACAGTGATGCGTTGAACAGCAATGGACCGATCGGTGCCCCCGGCCGGCCCATTGCATTCAATGTGTGCGGGTACGCGTTGTACCGCTGTACGCGTTGATCAGCAATGGACCGATCGGTGCCCCCGGCCGGCCCATTGCATTCAATGTGTGCGGGTACGCGTTGTACCCCTGTACGCGTTGTACTGCAATGGACCGATCGGTGCTCCCGGCCGGCCCATTGCATCCAATGTGTGCGGGTACGCGTTGTACCCCTGTACGCGTTGTACTGCAATGGACCGATCGGTGCCCCCGGCCGGCCCATTGCATTCAATGTGTGCGGGTACGCGTTGTACCCCTGTACGCGTTGATCAGCAATGGACCGATCGGTGCCCCCGGCCGGCCCATTGCATCCAATGTGGGCGGGTACGCGTTGTACCCCTGTACGCGTTGTACTGCAATGGACCGATCGGTGCCCCCGGACGGCCCATTGCATTCAATGTGTGCGGGTACGCGTTGTACCCCTGTACGCGTTGTACTGCAATGGACCGATCAGTGCCCCCAGCCGGCACATTGCATTCAATGTGTGCGGGTACGCGTTGTACCCCTGTACGCGTTGTACTGCAATGGACCGATCGGTGCCCCGGCCGGCCCATTGCATCCAATGTGTGCGGGTACGCGTTGTACCCTGTGCACGCGTTGTACTGCAATGGACCGATCGGTGCCCCGGCCGGCCCATTGCATTCAATGTGTGCGGGTACGCGTTGTACCTCTGTACGCGATGTACTGCAATGGACCGATCGGTGCCCCGGCCGGCCCATTGCATTCAATGTGTGCGGGTACGCGTTGTACCCCTGTACGCGTTGTTCTGCAATGGACCGATCGGTGCCCCCGGCCGGCCCATTGCATTCAATGTGTGCGGGTACGCGTTGTACCCCTGTACGCGTTGTACCGCAATGGACCGATCGGTGCGCACCCATTGACAATGGCCTTGCCTGGCAACGGACGCGTTTTCGAATTTCGAACGAGTCGGTTGCTGGAAATTCAGTTGGTCACCCACAACAATGTTGCAAAATCATGTATGTCATGAAGTTGAAGATTTGAAGGATGCTGTGGGCGTGTATTGGTGCTGCTATTCCATGGATTGGCCAGATTCAGAAGATGCAAACGACTTGGACCTATCACTTTGGACACAAGGGACAGTATCTGCCTCTCCAGCACATATATATTGCTGGCTGTTCCCCTGAGAGCTCACTTGCCTGCACTACATGCTCCAGGACGACATCTGCCACTGCACTGCTGCTGTCTATGCCCCTCTGGACCCTGCAATGGCACGTACTGTGGAGAGAGCCCCAGCCTTCAGCCTTGAGGAGAACCAGGCCCTGCTGGACAGCCTACTTCCACAGTACAGCAAGCTGTATGGGACACCAGGGGAGCAGGTGAGTGTTCTGTGCACTGCCTTTCTGAATGTGCATATTGTCTGACTAGCAAGGCTGAAAGTCTGCACGCCACTGGCTAGCAGGCTCACTGAGTAGTTGTCACCCCCATAGTGTGTAGTGACATGCACTGGACAGGTATGGTGCAGTGACAGTGCATTTGAACAAGGTTTTACTTCCCATGCAATGATACCATGTAGTGACGTCTGGCAAACTGTCCATGGGCAGCTTTGCACTGCCTGTGTACATCATGTGCCCCTGTGATTGAGACATGTATTTACAACTGTGTCATGCACGGATATGTTGCATGTGTAGTAATGGCCTTTTCACTTTGTCATCCTGACAGGTTAATGCCCATCGGAAGCAGGAGATCTGGAAGGACATCGTCCGGGCTGTCCTGTCCGTGGGGGTCTACAAGCGCCGGATCCGCAACTGCCAGAAGAGGTGGCAGGACCTTCGGGGCTGGACCCGGAGGATTGCATGGGTCCAGCTGAAGCTGTCGCCTCCTCGCAGGAGGGGCGGAACACGGACCCTGACCCCCACATGCTCCAGATCCTGGCGGTGGTGTTTCCAGACCTGGATGGGCAGCTGAAGGCCAGACAGCAGCAAGGAGGGGGTGAGTCAAAGACTGCACTGTGAACTCTGTATTACATGCTTTGTGCCCTCCTCTGGCCTGGTTCAACTGCCACAGTGCAGCAGTCATGTTGTCCAGGAGCCATGTCCCTCTATTGTGCACTGCCCACTGCTCATCTGATACCCAGGTGTGGCCCTTACATTCAGGGAATTGTGTCACTTGGGACTGTGTCCTTGCAGTTTGCTTCACTAAAGGTGGGGGACAGCATCTGTTTCCCTAACTCTGTTGTGGGCATCATGGGTGGGTCCATTGTTCACACAACGCCTGTGTTCGGACATGTAATCTGCGTGTTGCTTTGATATGCGGTCCACTTGCTGAGCTGAGCCACCACATGTGCCTGGGGTATGTGGCACACGCCCATGCAGCGGGTGGGAACAATGTTTGGGCCCCAGGAGTGTGCAGATTACGTGTGTCACACATACATAGCCAGCTATCCACTGTCCAGGGCTCATCCCTCATTCATGTGGGGCAGGACAGACATGCCTACTCCAGGCCATGCAATGCACTCTGTACTCCCACTCCCGTGTATCAGCTGACACATTGTGCACAGTGATTTGACCCCTCAGGTGTCTGCCTCTGTGTCAGTGTGCTGTGGATTAGTTGCCAGGACTGCTGAGGTGTTTCTTGGTAGGGGCTCAGCTTGCCCCTGGAGATGTGACCATAGGAGACGATACTTGTGTGTCACATAGGTGTTTCATCAGCTGCCCGTGCAGACTGGGGTATGCGAATGTGAAGTTCAGGCAGCTGTTCCCCATTCACAGCAGATTGTGAGGGGCTCAGGTTCAGAGGGTAGTGTCACAGGTCTCCCATATGTCCAATAGGTATGACCTGGACAGATGAGGGTTAAGATGATGTGTTGTGGGGGATGTACATGTGCACTTGTGCAGCTCCAGGACTTGCATTCCCCATGACCTACTATTGTGACACAGTGCAGAGTGTTGTTGTCTGGCTGCCAAGTCATACATCACTGAGACAGTGATGTATGACTTAGCAGTCATGCCTCCGCCATGGCATGTGTCTACTTATTGGTGATCCTGCAGGGGAGTGACATGTGCTACATGCACACCATTGTGGCGATGGCTATCAGGACATGGGTGCATCATGGTGTCTGTCGCTGGTATGCATCACATGCATTTCCTATTTGACTCTGGGCATCCCTTTCATCCGGAAACCTGTACTGACTCAGTGGCAAGAGCTGTGATGTGTGCATGTCCACATGCCACACCGTGTCCTCTGCACTGTCCAACTACTGTGTAGTTGGTGCATGTGTCCACACTGGGGTGTTGCAATCCAACAGACACCACACAGATGGGTGCAAGGCCATGTGGGATGTGAGTGCCATGGTTGGCATCAGACTGACAATTGGCTGCTCCTGTTCAGTTAGGGCACTTTTAGCAATGTCCAACTAATGATGCCAGGGCTTGCTCTGTAATGTGCTGTGCTCATAGTGGTGTGTGAGTTTGGTGCAGGTGACTGATGTCTGTCTGTTTCCCCATTGTTTGCAGATACATCCACGGCCACGGAAGGGAACAGCTCCACGGACCAGGAGGAGCCGGAGAGCCAGACTGGGTCAGCAGCCGAGGAGTGGTCGGAGGGACCCAGTGGCATGGAGGGCGAGGGGAGCCACACCGAGGAGTCCTCAGCACCATCCACCTCAGCTGAGGACCAGAGCAACTCGGAGGATGACTCCCTTATGGAGGCGGGTGTCAGCAGCCACCACACCCCAGCTAGTGTTGCTGTCCCCGCCACCACCAGCACCACCACCACCCTCCCATCGGCTCCCATTCCCCAGGTCCGTGGAGGCTCCCATGTTCGGGAGCGTGTCTCCTTTGGGCCAGGCACCGCACCCCCTGCCCCTGTGTCCCCTGCTACCCTGAGTGAGGAGTCTGTGTACCTCCTTCGCCAGCTCCATGTAGGCCAGACAGCCATGCTGAGTGTCCTCCATGCGCACACCGCTCTGTTGACTCAGCTGGTGTCGTTCATGGATGGCATCTCATCGGGCATGTCTGACCTACAGAGGGGCAATAGGTCCATGGACTCCTCCCTGACGGCAGCAGTGTCCCTCCTCAGACAGTCCCTCACCCCTCCTGCCTCTGCTCCATCCACACTCCCCAGCACCTTACCCGTCCCAAGCACACACACACCGGCACAGGCACACACCAGCACACACACATCCAGCACACAGACACACACGCCACAAACAAAACGCACACGCACGCACAGTCAGGGGACTGAAACCAGACTCACAGGGGATGGGGCCCTGGTACACACACACGCATCCACGAGCACTGCGCAGTCCTCAGTTGCCTCTCCCTCCAAAACACCCTCCCTTGCCTCACCTGCAACCCCAAAGACCCAGCGCCTCTTCCTCAGTGACCTCGGCCTCTTCCCCTCCGATCCAGCTGCTCCAGCATCCAGGGGGAAGAGGAAGCCCACCCACACAGAGCAGAGTGCCCCTCGCCCCCGGACACCCTCCCCCAGGTGCAGACAGACTGAGGCCCCCACCCGCAAGTCCCCCCGGAGTCGTAAGAGCAAGACCCCGCCGCCGCCCTGCAGCTCAGGCACCAGGTCTCCTTCCTCCATCCCTCAGGCCCCCACTCCACAGGTGCCCCACCACACCCTGCCCCAGGTTCCCCCACCCACAGATATACCATCCCCAAGAGGATCCGGCCTTCTCCCCCTGCCACTTGCTCTCCCGGCACCACACCCCCGCTGCGCTTGTCTGTGCCACTGATGTGGTGAGGGTGTCCTCCCCTCTGTCCAGCCCACCTTGCCTGTTCCCCATTCTCCTCCCCTGGTGGTAGGCACTGCAGTGGAGTCCACTACCACCCTGTCTGACTTGGTCACTGCAGTGGCGGACCTGTCCACTCCATCTGCAGGGTCCACTGCAGTCGTGCCGGCACCCACAACATCTGAGTCATGCCCCCAGTTGTGCCGGCACACACCATGTCAGACACCTCCACTGCAGTTGTCAGTGGCTCTCCAGCACCCACCACCCCTTCCCTGCTTCCTCCTGGTGAGCCCTGATCCTGTCCCTGCGGTGCCTGGCCTGCCCCCCCCGGTTGCCCCTCCTAGTGGATTGTCCCTGGTTTTGTGCAGGCATGCGTAGGGTGACATCTGCCACTGTCACCCTTTTGGACTTTTACAATGGACTGGCCATTGGCCTTTGTGTTTTTTCTGGACTTTGTTTTCATTCCACACATATGCTGAATAAAGCAACTTTCTGTTCTCTAGTGCTTATGCTTCTGATGTACATGTTGTTGATGATGCTAACCATGCCCTTGCTGCAGTGATGGTGATATTTGGTCTCATGATAATGAAGTGTTACTGTGCAGGAACCCATGTGGTCCAGGGGGAATGTGTCCTATCCTGTGGTGTGTCCATGTCATCCATAGCAGCATCTGAGGGTGTCATGTGTTCAGTATTTGGCAATGGGATTTCCTACTTAGATTAGCTATTTCACATCTGTGGCTTCCACCCCTGCACATCTGTTGTGCCTGCCATTGTTCAATTCGTCTACTTCCCTGACCGTGTGGCCATCTCCACTGGACATGCAGGTTTGGGCATCAATGGGGAAGGACTCATCTGTGTTGTCAGTGCAACATTGCTATACAAGTGTGTTGGATCTGTGCTGATGATTCCGTTGGCACTTCCATGACCAGGCTGATGTGACGGGAGCCCTCATTTGGTGCTAATTGTTGATTGTGTGACCAAGTGCTCAGCTGACATGATGGGGCCCTACTGAGGCAACATATGGCACAGCTTTCCTCACACAGGAGTGGAGTCCCCTCATGGCAGTGTGTACTCCTGTGACATTGCCTGCGCCCAAGGTGTGTGTTGTATGTGCATGTCTGTGTGTTCACTTCCATTTAGCTGTGCATGCTGTGATCCCTAGTGTTGTACCTGTTTGTGATGCTAGCTGAGTTGACCTATGTTCCCCCAAAGTCTTCTCCCTGGGTTCTCTGTGATGTGGGTGCATGGCACATTACTGGTCATCAGGGTGTCACCCATAGGTGTGTTTGCTGTCAGGGCTGAGTTTGTGTGCAGACGCAGATGGGTCACAGTCAGGTTTCCCCTTGGCACTTGTTGTTTGCCCCTGTCATGTGATTTCCAGTTTGTGTTATCTTTCAGTGATTGTGACACGTTGTGTGTGTGACTGCTGGCACTCCTCAGGGTCCGGGCTGCAATGTTGGTGTTGTCTATGTGTGTTCTTTGTGGGTGACCTTGGCTTCTTCATTGGTGTGTGACTGTGGCTGGGATCCCATTGGTTGGTGTGGTATTGCCGTCATGTCCATGTACAGCGTAGTGTGCAGTGTGTCAGACATTCAGGAGTCTTGTTGAGTGGCCATGTGTCATGTGTTTCTGCACCTTGGTTCCCACCCACCACCCTGGAATAGTCATGGGTGCATGTGCAATGTCACCAGTGCATGTGTACTTCACTGCTGCACATTGTTGGAGGTCGAGGGGTGTGGTGTTGAGTGTGTGCAGATGAGAGTTGTTGCCCGGCTAGGCCCCTGCCTCCATGTTGGCCTTGGCTTACTGGCCATGCTGATTGATTTGTGCTTGTGTAGGTGTGATGGTAGTTTATTGCTCAGGACACATGACTGTGGTTCACATTGTGAACCACATTTAGCTTTGTCATCACAGTGGGATTGTAAAGCAGCCCAGGGTCACCACATTGTGGGGGCCCTGGGGGTGGTGCTGTGGTGTGTCTGTGTCTTGCTGTGTCAGTTGCTGTTCCTACGTGCCTGTGTGACATGTGTGATTTGTGCTCCCTCTCATCTGACAATGCCTGCTTGCCCACATAGGGGATTTGGATCCATGAGTTACCTTTGTGTGGCACTGTATGCACATCTGTATGATTGGTATTCAGGTCTCCTCATGTGTTGTGTGGTTGCCTGGGGACACTGGCACCCCCCCACTTGTTGTGTATGATGTGCAGTGTGGGTCTGCCTGTTTGTGTTTGTGCATCTGCACCACTGCATTGGCATATCTTGGGTGTGCCATTGGCTGTATGTAGTTTGGTGGGTTTCCCCTGCTGTCCCTGGGACTCCTAGGTCATCGGTCAGCACAATGATCATGGTTTGTGTGTCCCATTGCTGCCATGGTATGGTATCTGTTCACCTCACATCTGCAGTCTCCACAGGGTATCTGCATTTGTGTGCCCATTGGTGCAAATATGTGGGTCTGCATTCTGATGGTCACTTCTGTCATTGTGTCATTGATGAATGTTGACGGTGTCAGCCCCCATGGGTGTTGTTTGTCTGCACATGGCCAAAGGTATGTCTTATTTGCACTGCAGTATTTGGCTCACCCAATTTATGTTGCAATGGGACACATACACTACTTTGCCACTGATGTGTTTTTTGTTCTGTGACCAGGAATCATCCATGCAGTTTGGCAGTTGCACCTCTTTCTTTGTCAACACTTACCTTTTGGTCACTGTGATGATGGGGGTTTAGACCCCATTGCCACAATGTTCAAAATGTGCTTCAGCTATGGACCCCACACTTACATTTTGCTCACTGTGATGATGGGGGTTTAGACCCCATTGCCACAATGTTCAAAATGTGCTTCAGCTATGGACCCCACACTTACATTTTGGTCACTGTGATGATGGGGGTTTAGACCCCATTGCCACAATGTTCAAAATGTGCTTCAGCTATGGACCCCACACTTACATTTTGCTCACTGTGATGATGGGGGTTTAGACCCCATTGCCACAATGTTCAAAATGTGCTTCAGCTATGGACCCCACACTTACATTTTGGTCACTGTGATGATTGGGGGTTGGACCCCATTGCCACAATGGTCATGGCTTGCTTGCATTGTGGGTGCCACACACATATATGTGTGGCACATGTGCTAGGGGGTCACATTGTATGTTCAAAGTCATGTTCGGTGTTGTAGGCATTTGACACAGTCTACACACGCTTGTCATGGTGTTGGGGGGATGTCTTTTTCTTGCATTCCCTAGGTTGTGGTGTGCTGATTGTGTCATGCATTGTCCATCCTATGAGTGGGGGTGGTAGTAGTGGTAGGCATCCAGCCCCCCCTGGCTAAGGGTGGTAGTTGTGGTAGACATCCAGCCCCCCCTGGCTAAGGGTGGTAGTAGTGGTAGGCATCCAGCCCCCCCTGGCTAAGGGTGGTGGTGGGCATCCAGCCCCCCCTGGCTAAGGGTGGTAGTAGTGGTAGGCATCCAGCCCCCCCTGGCTAAGGGTGGTAGTAGTGGTTGGCATCCAGCCCCCTGGCTAAGGGTGGTGGTGGGCATCCAGCCCCCCTGGCTCAGGGTGGTAGTAGTGGTAGGCATCCAGCCCCCTGGCTAAGGGTGGTGGTGGGCATCCAGCCCCCTGGCTCAGGGTGGTGGTAGGCATCCAGCCCCCTGGCTCAGGGTGGTAGTAGTGGTAGGCATCCAGCCCCCTGGCTCAGGGTGGTAGTAGTGGTAGGCATCCAGCCCCCCTGGCTAAGGGTGGTAGTAGTGGTAGGCATCCAGCCCCCTGGCTAAGGGTGGTGGTGGGCATCCAGCCCCCTGGCTCAGGGTGGCAGTAGTGGTAGGCATCCAGCCCCCCTGGCTAAGGGTGGTGGTAGGCATCCAGCCCCCTGGCTAAGGGTGGTGGTGGGCATCCAGCCCCCTGGCTAAGGGTGGTAGTAGTGGTAGGCATCCAGCCCCCTGGCTAAGGGTGGTAGTAGTGGTAGGCATCCAGCCCCCCTGGCTAAGGGTGGTGGTAGGCATCCAGCCCCCCTGGCTCAGGGTGGTAGTAGTGGTAGGCATCCAGCCCCCCTGGCTCAGGGTGGTAGTAGTGGTAGGCATCCAGCCCCCCTGGCTAAGGGTGGTGGTGGGCATCCAGCCCCCTGGCTAAGGGTGGTGGTGGGCATCCAGCCCCCCTGGCTAAGGGTGGTGGTGGGCATCCAGCCCCCCTGGCTCAGGGTGGTAGTAGTGGTAGGCATCCAGCCCCCTGGCTAAGGGTGGTGGTAGGCATCCAGCCCCCTGGCTAAGGGTGGTGGTGGGCATCCAGCCCCCTGGCTAAGGGTGGTAGTAGTGGTAGGCATCCAGCCCCCCTGGCTAAGGGTGGTAGTAGTGGTAGGCATCCAGCCCCCTGGCTAAGGGTGGTAGTAGTGGTAGGCATCCAGCCCCCTGGCTAAGGGTGGTAGTAGTGGTAGGCATCCAGCCCCCTGGCTAAGGGTGGTGGTGGGCATCCAGCCCCCCTGGCTCAGGGTGGTAGTAGTGGTAGGCATCCAGCCCCCTGGCTAAGGGTGGTGGTAGGCATCCAGCCCCCCTGGCTAAGGGTGGTGGTGGGCATCCAGCCCCCTGGCTAAGGGTGGTAGTAGTGGTAGGCATCCAGCCCCCCTGGCTTAGGGTGGTAGTAGTGGTAGGCATCCAGCCCCCCCCCTGGCTAAGGGTGGTAGTAGTGGTAGGCATCCAGCCCCCCCTGGCTAAGGGTGGTGGTAGGCATCCAGCCCCCTGGCTCAGGGTGGTAGTATTGGTAGGCATCCAGCCCCCTGGCTCAGGGTGGTAGTAGTGGTAGGCATCCAGCCCCCTGGCTAAGGGTGGTGGTGGGCATCCAGCCCCCCCTGGCTAAGGGTGGTGGTGGGCATCCAGCCCCCCCTGGCTAAGGGTGGTGGTGGGCATCCAGCCCCCCTGGCTCAGGGTGGCAGTAGTGGTAGGCATCCAGCCCCCTGGCTAAGGGTGGTGGTAGGCATCCAGCCCCCTGGCTAAGGGTGGTGGTGGGCATCCAGCCCCCTGGCTAAGGGTGGTAGTAGTGGTAGGCATCCAGCCCCCTGGCTAAGGGTGGTAGTAGTGGTAGGCATCCAGCCCCCTGGCTAAGGGTGGTAGTAGTGGTAGGCATCCAGCCCCCTGGCTAAGGGTGGTAGTAGTGGTAGGCATCCAGCCCCCTGGCTAAGGGTGGTAGTAGTGGTAGGCATCCAGCCCCCTGGCTCAGGGTGGTAGTAGTGGTAGGCATCCAGCCCCCTGGCTAAGGGTGGTGGTAGGCATCCAGCCCCCTGGCTAAGGGTGGTGGTGGGCATCCAGCCCCCTGGCTCAGGGTGGTAGTAGTGGTAGGCATCCAGCCCCCTGGCTAAGGGTGGTGGTAGGCATCCAACCCCCTGGCTAAGGGTGGTAGTAGTGGTAGGCATCCAGCCCCCCTGGCTAACGGTGGTGGTAGGCATCCAGCCCCCCCTGGCTCAGGGTGGTAGTAGTGGTAGGCATCCAGCCCCCCCTGGCTCAGGGTGGTAGTAGTGGTAGGCATCCAGCCCCCCCTGGCTCAGGGTGGTAGTAGTGGTAGGCATCCAGCCCCCTGGCTAAGGGTGGTAGTAGTGGTAGGCATCCAGCCCCCTGGCTAAGGGTGGTGGTAGGCATCCAGCCCCCCCTGGCTCAGGGTGGTAGTAGTGGTAGGCATCCAGCCCCCCCTGGCTAAGGGTGGTGGTGGGCATCCAGCCCCCCCT
This sequence comes from Calotriton arnoldi, assembly GCA_963921515.1. Lineage (NCBI taxonomy): Eukaryota > Metazoa > Chordata > Amphibia > Caudata > Salamandridae > Calotriton > Calotriton arnoldi. Next base: position 627,827 of record CAWUFW010009729.1, on the reverse strand, counting down.
GGCTAAGGGTGGTGTTGGGCATCCAGCCCCCCTGGCTCAGGGTGGTAGTAGTGGTAGGCATCCAGCCCCCCCTGGCTAAGGGTGGTAGTAGTGGTAGGCATCCAGCCCCCCCTGGCTAAGGGTGGTGGTGGGCATCCAGCCCCCCCTGGCTAAGGGTGGTGGTGGGCATCCAGCCCCCCCTGGGTAAGGGTGGTAGTAGTGGTAGGCATCCAGCCCCCCCTGGCTAAGGGTGGTAGTTGTGGTAGGCATCTAGCCCCCCCTGGCTCAGGGTGGTAGTAGTGGTAGGCATCCAGCACCCCCTGGCTAAGGGTGGTAGTAGTGGTAGGCATCCTGCCCCCCCTGGGTGGTGGTGGTGGTGCTGGTGTAAGTATATTCTGCATCCCTCTGTGTGTGTGTGATGTGTCGTGTACGTGTTGTATGTGTTTTGTGGTTGGTGTCTGACTTACCTTCTGCGCCGTATGCGTCCGTGCCTGTTCCGGTAGTAAATGTAGAATATTGGTATGATCGGGACGAAGGGATTCATGGTTGGTTCGTGTCGTTCGTCCTTCTCGTTGCTTCGCGTCGTCCTCGTCGCTTCGCGTCGTCCTCGTCGCTTCGCCTCGTCGCTGGCGTGTTCGTCTCGTAGCCGTGGATCGTGTTGTGGCGCGAATCGGAGCTTATGTGCGCCTCTCCCGGATGCTTTGACGTGCCATGCGTAGCGACGGGTTCGGCGCGTACGGGAAGCGCATCGTACTTGTTCGGCCGGACGGAGCTGCATTTTCCCTTCCGTGCGACTCGATTCAGCGCCTCGGTCGGGGAACAGGACCTGGTTTGGGTGAGTACGGCTCGGCCGGATTCTGTGCTGTTGTGCGCATCGTACTTACTCGTTCGGTGTGCTGTACGGATCGGTCGGGAAACAGGCTTTCGCATGGCTTTTTTCCCGACCGAATGGTATTGGGTGCGCCTCCGACCGAGATCGGAATCGGCCCCAATGTGTATATTTATAATGTTTATCTAAATAATGTGAAATAAATGCTCATCAAGTACCAATACACAGTACAAATCATGAAATATCACTGAGTAAATTATTAGCAAGGAAATGACAAAATTCACATCACATTGACAGTGCACTGAAGGAGTGGAAAGGCGAAGAGAGAAAAGGTTAAAAAACAAAATACATTTGCAAATAATTATGCAAATTCAGGTTTCTATCTATACTAACCCAGAAGGAACAGGAAATCTACTCCCTGGCCACGAGAGCAGCAAGGCCCCTCAAGAAGATTTGAAAGGGCAAAGACTAAGGTGTCTATTATAATGGCGGGCGGATCGCCACCGCCCGTATGGCCTGCCTCCCATTTCCCCCCGCCATATTAGTATGGCGGGGGGGACACCGGCGGACGGAAAGACCGTCCGCCGGTTTTCCGCCGGTCAAACAGGTGACCGGGCGGAAAAGGGGCTTGATATGGTGGCGGTGTCTGCAAGACACCGCCATCCATATTAAGATGCAGGTGGTGATGTGCCTTTCCATGGCGGCGTTGCCGCCATGAAAAGGCATGCGGTGGCTGCATGTGGGGGCCCATTGCGGGCCCCCAGGGAGTTCAGGGGGTGGAGGGTGCACATGGGGGGTACCTATGGTACCCCCCTGCATTTGCATGCACAATGTGGCAGGCACCGCACGGTGCCTGCCACGTTGTGCATGCAAATGCACAACATGCATTTTTTCCATTGCGGCGGGTGCTGCTGAAAGCACCGCCCGCCGTAATGTTAAAAATGCGGGATGCGCCCGCCAGTGTGGCGGGCGCATCCTAATCTTCCCCACGGGACCGCCGCACATATGGCGGGCGGTCCCTTTTCCGTTAGGATGGCGGCCGGACTTTGTCCGCCCGCCATCATAATGATGCCCTAAGTCAGGAATCAGGAAACAGGAAGAAACAGGTAGGCCTCTTCAGCAAACCGACGACAGCGACGATCACCCAAAGTCAGCCTAACGCCTCCAGCCGCATCCGCGCACCCCACCCACCGGGCACCTCAATTATACCCTAAAACCCAAATGTCCAACCCACACTTGTTTCAAATAAGGGACAATTCTACATTTGATTGGTTAAGGAAGGGGGTGTACTGTCACACCACACTCGACATGTCCATCTCTCTCAATAGTCTATTGTTTTGTTTTTTTCAACATCACGACTACATCATCCCAGGAAATACAAGTATACAAATATCAGGCTTCAGCGTCCTTCTCTCCGCTAATGTTTCCATTTCTGTTACTTCTTGTGCCACTCGTGCGCTTCCAGAGGAAACGTTCCTCACTTGCTGATTGTTTTTCGTCTCCACGTTTTAACTTTTGGCAGGCACACGTAAATTCAAAGGTTGCGCGCCTTTGCCTTCCCTCCACGTTCTCTTTGCTTTTTCAGCTTATTTTGTAAAAATAATTTTTCCTTAACCCATGCTTTTACGGAGAATAAAACAAGCATTATTACTCATTATGAAATGCTTTTCTTTACGCACCCTCCCAATACTGCATCTAACCATGCGCAACCCATATTATTATTTTTCCTAGCAAATGTTAATAACGTGCACAATAGCAGCATTAGTCTCTTTATTTTCATTAGTCAAGCATTTGCGGCCTAGTTCAGTGCTTTAGTAGGCACTTGCGCAGTATTATTTTCCCTCATGTTAGTTTTCAAAACCACGCGTTTTTCACTGCACACTGTTAGAAAATTAGAAAATGTTACTAGGGGTGTCAATACGAGCAGGTTTCATTTTACAAGAAACCCTGCTCCATCAATTCCCCCTTTGATGGCGTCTTTGAGCCATCACCAAATACCCACCAATACAATTTGTCACTTAGAAAGCTGTTGTTCTCTCTCGTTTTATCATTATTCCATCTAGATCCCTCATCATTTCATAATAATTTCCTCTTCTATCTTCTAGTTCTATCTCTTCTCTCTTTCTTGCTCTCCGTTTGTTATCAGATGTCTCTTTCTTGCATTTGCAACACTTATAAATCAAGAAAATCATTAGTATCACTGTAACCACTGCAATGACAGGTGTTAATATTCTCCCTAATAAACTATTCCCAAATGTAGAAAACCAATCTCCCACAGAAGAAAAACTCTTACCCAGTTTCTCCCAAGCACCATCAACCTTCAATTCAGATAAATCTTGATGAAAATTTTTAATATTCTTAATATACCCCTCAAGATTCTTACTCTTATCAGGGATATAAGTACAACATTGTTGTATTTTCAACATATTGCAGACTCCACCCTCTTTAGCTAATAATACATCAAGGGCAAGTCGATTTTGTAAAACCATAGATCTAATTGCAACCATCTCAGTATCAACCATTAAAAACCCACCAGCAGTGTCTGTTGATAAACGATCAACCACTGTGGACAATTTTCTAATTTTGTGCGAATTCAGAATAACTCCAACTGAAGGTATCAATGCTCCAAAAACATCCCCTATAATTTCTGAAAAGCTCGCTCTCTTATTACGTATTAGTCCATTCTTTACTTCATTGATTCTATGATTCTTATCCATATGATAAATTTGAGGAAATACTATTGCTAAATAACAACACCCATATCAATGTGCAGGCAACCTATAGTAGGCATTCTTACCACACACATAATAAATTCCCGGAAAGACAGGATCAGTTCCTCCTTTTAATCCCCATCCTCCCGTAACTAGGAAAGTATGATCACATTCACTAGAACTAATGAAATAATTATTATAGTCAGTCTTTTGTCTAAGCAAACAAATCTTCCCTCTATGATACCAATTTTAGGGTCATGGCAGCATAAGTCTCGCCCTTCTTGTAATCGCCTACTCTGAAAGCCCATGGAGGTACATGAGACTTTTGCTCAGAAGCTTTTCTTTGAAACTCTTGTCTTCTATCTTCAACCATGTTAATGAATTCTATTTCTTCAAATTGTGATCTACAGTTTAGGTTGTGGCTATGTGCATATACTGTATCTATTGTTTATGTTGAATGAAAAAATTCTCCCATGTATTCCGCATTTTTAGCACTATTTATTCTATTCATATTCTTTCTAATAGAAATTTCTGAAAATACTAAATCTATGTTAGAGTAGAAATACTGGAGACTTCCCCTCTCATAGAACAGACTAGTTAAGACACTACAAGACACACCATATGTTAAAGGTAGGTGATGATATGTCACCCCCTCTGAGATAGACAACGGTAATTGCATGCAAACATAACAATCTCTTGCATCCATTACATCAACATACTCATACAATAACTTGATAAAGACATTTAACGAAAAATCATTAATTGATTTATCATGATAATAGATGCTGTCATCTTTCATCTTTTCTATTTTAGTATGTGAATCTTCCTCTAAACCTTTAGTATCTACTTTTTTCACTCATCACACCATTAGTATTAGTGTTATTCTTGTGATTAGTTACCATTAAGACAGGCACAATGACAATTAGTGTTATCCATACTATCATTAGTAGAAAAATACTAAATAGGCAAGCATTAATACATTTACGTTTCAAACTACGATTTTGATGTCCAGTCTCTGCTGTATTTGCCATTTCTAGTTAAATGTGTACCAATTCTAAAAAACTTTAAAACTCAAAAATCTAACTTAGAATCAAAATATCTAACAATCTAATCTATAAAAATATCTATCCCAAAAATATCTATCCAAAGTAGTGTATCCTCACACTTAATGGCTTTTCTTCTTTACCCCCTCTTTTTCTTTTTTTTTTTTATATCTTCTTTTTCTTCTTCAAGGGCCAGATGCATCAAACAAATATTTTGCGATTCCCTAATTGCGAATCTTTGCATTAGGGAATCGCAAAACGGAATGCATGAAAGTGTCTTTAACACTTTCTGCGATTCATAAGGGGTCGCAAATGACCTACCTCATGAATATTAATGAGGTCGGTCGTAATTTGCGACCCCCTAGGAATTGCAAAAATCACGGGGATGGTGGCCTGCTGGGGTCAGTAGACCACCATGTCCGTGATTGCTTTTTAATAAAGCAATCTTTTTTTTTGTAAAGCAGCCCGTTTTCCTTAAAGGAAAACGGGATGCTTTACAACAGAGAAAATGAAATCGTTTCATTTTCTAAGAGCAGGCACAGTGGTCCCAGGGACCACTGCCTGCTCTGAGAAAATGCATTTGCTGACATTCACAAAGGGGAAGGGGTCCCTTGGGGACCCCTTCCCATTTGCGAATTGGTTACCACCTACTTGAAGTAGGTGGTAAAATGCAAATGTTTTGCGACCGCATTTCGGTCGCAAAACATTTATGCATACCGATGCGATTGGGTATTAGGAAGGGACGCCCTAGACACGCCCCTTCCTAATAGCAAATCGCAAACTCATTTTGCGATTCAGTAACAGGTTACCAAATCGCAAAATTGGGTTTGATGCATCGCAAAAGCATATTTTGCGGTCGAAAACTGGCCGATTCTGCGAATCGGGCCGTTTGCGAGCAGAAAAATGCTTGATGCATCTGGCCCCAAATCTTTTGAATGATTCAGAATAATTTTCTCAAAAATTGTTGCACCTTAATTTTCACAGTTCTTTTAAGGTGGTTCAAAACTGTCTCCTTCACTTTGCTCTGTACCAGTGTTTTCTTTGATCTGACATGTGTTTTCAATTTCTTCCAACACCACATATGTCCATTCTGGTGCTATGCATTTCATATTTGGAACCCTCACTCTTTTCTGTTAACGAACTGATTCTGCTTCAGACTCACTTTGCTCAGCCTGATCTGAAACTTCAATTATCGTGTCAGGTGATCTTTGTTTCAGAGTGTATTTCAGTCTTTTCACTCCTTCTGGCCGCACATCACCTTTTTTTGCTTTCTTAGCTTGCACAGCTTCCTTTGCTTTGTTGTCAAGTTGTCAAGTTCTTTTATTCAGTCCTTTTCTCTGTTGTACTTGCTCTTGATTCTCAATATTCACTTTCCCTTTTTCTTTCTCAACAGCAGTCTTTTGAGACCCAATAGCTGGTGCCCACTCTATTCGACTTGTTCCTTGTTCGACTTCAGAATCTGTAACTTCAGACTCTATAACTTCACTTTCTCCACTTTCTGCTTCTTCTTGTCTTTCAAGTGGACTTGGGACTCTTCTTGTATGACTTGCATGTATCCAATTTGGCAAGCCACCACACTTTACTGCTGTCATTGTCACCAGTATCACCTGATAAGGACCGTGCCATCTAGGCTCTAAACACGATTTTCTCACGTGTTTCTTCACCAGGACCCATTCTCCAGGACTTAGATCATGTGCTTGTTCTTGCTGAGTTATAGTTGCAATTTCTCCAACCTGATGAGACACAGAACGCACTACATCAGCCAATCCTTTGCAATAATCAAGCACCAGATCATCAGTAATATTCATCAGTTGATTTGCTGGTACAATCGGCTGTCTAATTGCTCTTCCCATAATAATTTAGTGTGGGGATAATCCAGTCTTTTTATCAGGAATACTTCTTAGACTCATCAATACCAAGGGTAAAGCATCTGGCCATTTCAGTGGTGTGGATGCACAAACCTTTGATAGTCTGGATTTGATAGTGCCATTAATTTGCTCGACCACTCCAGATGCTTCTGGTCGATAGGCACAATGCAACTTTTGTTCAATTTGTAATGCTGCACAAATCATCCGAATTATTTCATTATTAAAATGAGTTCCTCTATCCGTTTCTAAAGAGACAAGAAATCCAAATCTAGGAATTTTCTCTCTCTCAAAAGCAATTTAGCAACTGTTAGACTATCATTTCTTCTTGTTGGATATGCTTCCACCCAACGAGAAAACAGACAAACTACAACCAACACATATTTTAGTCCATTACAAGAAGGGAGTTCTATGAAGTCTACCTGCAACCTAGTAAAAGGTCCTGCAGCTTTCCCAAATCGTCCCCAACTAACAACTGTCTTTCTACCTGGATTTTGCTGCTGGCACACTGTACATCTTTGGCATAGACTCTCTGCAATGACCCTGAACTTTGGATTGTACCATGACTGCTTGAAAAGTCCAATCATAGCATCTCTCCCGACATGTGCTATTCCATGGTACATCCTTGCCATCTGTGAAAGTAAACAGTCTGGCATTACTGGTCTCTCATCTACATACACCCATACTTCATCATCAGATCTCTTTTTACAGCCTGATTTGATCCAAATTTATTTTTCCTCATCACTAGCTTCTTCCTGCAACTGTTTAATTTCATCCCATGTTTCTATTGCAGAGAACATCAAGTGACAATTTGTATTATTTCTCTCTTTTCCTCTGTTTATTGAAATTGAATTTTGTGCACAGAAACGAGCCACTTGGTCTGCGTATCTGTTTCCACTGGTCACATAATCATTTCCTGACTTATGTGCTGAACATTTAACCACTGCAATCTTTTTGGGCAATTGTAGTGCATTCAGTAAATCCTTCACATTTTTACTGTTTCTGATTGGGGATCCTGAAGAAGTCAGAAATCCACGTTGCATCCACAAATGAGCAAAGTCATGTACCACCCTGAAACCATATTGACTGTCAGTGAATATGGTTACTCTCAAATTTTTGCCAATTATACAAGCCCTAGTTAATGCGACTAATTCAGAAATTTGTGCTGAATTTATCCCTCTTAGACAAGATGCTTCAAGAACCATGGCCACTGTACACACAGCATACAAAGCACTCAATACACCTTTCTCGTCTCTCAAACAAGATCCATCTACAAACATCACACAATCTGATTCCTCCAGTGGTGTATCTTTTATGTCAGGTCTTGGTTTTGTACACAACTCTGTCACATGCAGACAATCATGATCTGCCTCGTCTTTTACTTCTTCACAACTTGAACTCGGCAACAAAGTTGCTGGATTCAATGTTGTACATCTTGTTACTGTTACATTTTCAGCACCCAGAATCACTCTTTCGTACTTAGTCAAATGACTATATGTCATATACTGACGCCTTGTACGAGTTAATAGGATCTCAACAGAATGTAGCACATATACTTTCACTGGATGTCCCATAACAATTGACTCACTTTGTTCAAGACTCACACAAGTAGCAGCCACTGCTTTCAAACAACCTGGTAATGCTGCAGCCACTGAGTCCAAAGTAGCAGAAAAATATGCCACTGGTCGACGTGCCATTCCGCGTGTTTGTGTCAGAACTGAAAGCGCACACCCATCTCTCTCAAAACAGAACAATGCAAAATCTTTCGTATAGTCTGGCATTCCCAATGCAGGTGCTCGACAAAGACTATCTCGCGGCTCAATAAAAGCTTTCATGCTCTCTTCATCCAATTCAATCGGATCTGTCACATCTTTGTGAGTCAACCTCTGTAGAGGCTTGGCAATCAGTGAAAATCCACTGATCCATTGCCTGCAATATCCTACCATGCCCAGAAACATTCGAACTTCTTTCTGTGTTTTGGGAGGTTCCATTTGCAAGATCACATTGATTCGATCCTGTTATACTCTCCTAACTCCTTTCTCAATTTTGTGTCCCAAATATTGAACTTCTTTTTGACAAAATTGTAATTTTGCTGGTGACACTTTATGCCCACCTTCTGCCAAATGGTTCAGTAGAGCAATTGTATCTGTCACACATGCCTCTCGTGTTTTTGATGCCACCAATAGGTCATCAATATACTGCACTAACACTGAATTCTCTGGCATAACCAATGACTGTAGACATTTTTTCAAAATCTGATTAAAAATTGAAGGGCTCTCTGTATACCCTTGAGGAACTCGACACCATGCCAAAACACGGTCTCTGAAACGGAAAGCAAAAAATATTGGCTATCCGGATGTAAAGGTATCGAGAAAAATGCTTGACACAAAACAATCACTGTATACCATTCTGCATCACAAGGAATTTGGTAAAGAATCACTGCTGGGTTTGGCACTATTGGACAACAAGGTACCACAATTTTATTGATTTTTCGCAAATCCTGCCCTGTTCTATACTTTCCACTTGGTTTCTTAATTCCCATAATAGGTGAATTGCAAGGACTTCCCAATATTTCTTTTAGAATGCCCTGTTCAATCATTTGTTCTATTACAGGAATAACTCCTGCTATGGTCTCAGGACTCATCTTATACAGTGGCGTTTTTGGAAATTCTGCACCTTGTCTCACCATAATTTGAATAGGATCAACACCCTTCATCAATCCAATGTCTTTTCCTGTAAAATCCCACACATCAGTTCTTACTGCGTCTCTTAACTCACCAGGCAAATCCTCAAATGTGAGCAATGAATATAGATCATTCACTTCTGTCCCTTGCTTTGCTAACATCATTTTAAAAGCAACATCTTCATCTGGTGTCTGAAAGGCAATACCATCCGGGGTACAATAGATGGTACAATTCATTTTGCAAAGTAAGTCTCTACCTAAAAGATTCACTGGACTTGTGTCATATACCACAAAACGATGCATATCTCAGAATTTTCCTATATGAACCTCCATTGGTTTTGTTATTGGAGTCTTAATATATTTATTTGAGACTCCCACAACTTGGATAGTTTCTCCTGAGAGGGGTAGGTTTGGAATTTCTGCTGCTCTTACAGTAGAACGGGTAGCACCAGTGTCCACAAGGAATGTAATATTATTACCTTCCACTTTCCCATCAACAAAAGGACCTGATTGATCTACCACTAGAGATGCGCCAAGCATGCACTCTTCCTCCCCCCTCAGGCACCGCCATTGAGATGAATCTGAATCACTCTCAGGACTCTGCAACCAATATTGTTATACATTTTGATTCTTACCAACTTGTTCACTCGTGTGAAATCCAGCATTCGCACTGTATCTCTGTACCTGAGCATTCACATTATTTGGCATAGGAGCTTGAGGTACTTGTATTTGTTGAACCTGTGGTGTAACTACCTGTTGCTGGTGCAGCTGTTGTTGATTCACAACCTCTTCATTCTGCATCTGCGGATTGAAATTTTAAATCATTCCATTATTTCCTAACAAGGACTTACACTCGTTCTTCCTATGTCCTAACTTTCCGCACGCATGACAAGGAAATTTCTTTTTCATTTCTTCTCTATTATTCTTACCTCTACCTCTTCCTCCATTTAATACACCATTCATTTTAGGTACTTGACCATTTTGAAAATTCTGATTCTGTCCTTTCATTTGAAAATCTGTTTGAGAACTATTGACATAATTCCCATCTTTCTGTTGCGCCACTTTCACCTGTGCCCACATCATCTTCTCTTTTAATTTCTTATGCCTTGACTCAATGTCATCACTACAATACTTAGCATATCTCAAAATTTCATCCACTGTCTTAATCGGCCAACAAATCAAATGTTGCTGAATCATATTACTAATCTCAGGTTTCAATTCAAATACAAACCTATACACAAAATGTCCCATATCTTTGTCAGTTATACTTTCAAAGCCACTATACTGTTTAAACACCTGTAAAAGCCTTTCATAATATGCATGTACTGATTCTTTTGACTCCTGTGTTGTCCTATCAATTTTAACCCAATCTGTTTCTTTTGGAGAAATTTTACCCTTCAAGTAAGTAATTACCTGATTATATTTTTTCATCACTTCTTCTGAAGGTGCTCCTGTTTTGAAATCTCTAGGATATTCCTATGTTGGCCAATCAACTGCAATTTTACACTCAGTCCATAAATCAGCTGGAACTACAATGTCAAATAAACCATCCAAGTCTTTCAACAAAACCTTTGAAACTTTTACAAACCTCTCTACCTGTTTGTACCACTCAACAGGCTTTTCTCTCAATCTGGGGAAATCATTAGTAAAAGACAATATATCCTGTCTTGACCAAGGAATGTGAACATATCCACCACCTGGTACTTCTCTCATCGGATATATCATTTCAACTTGCTCTGTTTCTCTTAACGGAAGTAAAGAAGATGCATTCTCTTTTTTACTAGTAATCATTTCTTCCTTCTTTTACGCCCATCTACCTTTCCATCATTCCACATCACCCCATCTCTTCAAAGTATTAATCAACTCTTTTATTTGCAATCATTTACCAGATGTATTTAAACTTTCTAAATCCTTTTCAGTAAAATCCAATCTATATGTTTTCTGCAAAGCTTTAGATTTCCCAATATCCACTCCATATTCCTGTGCAACCTCTACCAATTTCTCATGTAAATTCTTCGCTCTCCATGTAATATTTTTACACAAAAATAGCAACTCTTCATCCTGATATTTACTCAATCTCTCTGGACTTATTGTGCCATTAATCATCTCTTCCAAATCTACTCTCAATCTACCTATATCTATACTCAATTTTGACTTATTAGTTTCTATTCCTCTTGTCCAATCATCTTACTCCTCTGGCGAAGGTCCCACTGAACCCCCTGATACTGGAGTCATTTCTCTCACATTCTGCACTAATTTCCTAGGATCTATCTGTACACTTCTTTTTGATGTTTCAGTCACTTTTTCATTTACTGGAAGATTAATCAATGAAGTACTCCTCTCAACTTGTTCTGATCCAACATTCCTGACATTATTCATAGGTATTGTCAATGTATGCACTCTTGAAATATTTTGACCCTCACTATACAATGGAACTATAGGACCAATTGTTACTGGTACTGACAATACTTCTGCATTTAAACTCAACTGACTAATTTTCTGAGTCAACTCCTCTCTTGTTCTATTTAACATGTCAATCTCTCTTTCCTGCAACTCTCGAGTACCTAATGAAGACTGTGAAGCTGCCGGAACATGTGTAACTTGTGAAACTTGTGGAGCTTCTATTTCAATTAACGGTGCACTCGGAGAAATCCCATCCGGGTTCTCCTGATATGGTGGAGGTCTCTTTAATAGCATCTCATCTAGTAATTCATCATCGATTTCATTTGGATCCATATCTAATTCTGAAATCTCTACATTATTCTTTTTCTCTTTACATTTTCCTCCAGCCTGATCCTCAGCAACTATTACTGGATATAACCCATCCGCGATCACTTCTCTTCTCCATCTTTTCATCTGATCATCCCACCTAGCTTCTGAAAACCTCCTCAATGTATTCCTATATCTTATCCCATTCCTGTCTCTCTCCCTTTTATACGCCTCATGTTCCCATTCTTCAAGCACCTCATACTGCATAGGTCTAGGATTTGGTTTTAATGAATTCATTTGTCTCCTCAAATTCTCCAATATCCTCACGTTAAAAGTACCATGCTTTGGAAAAGATAAAACTCCATCATCTTCCATGTAAGCCATCCAATTCTCTAACCATGTACACGTATGATATCCACGCTCTAACATCATGAAAGAAGCAGGTGATCTTGGAGGAGGTACAGGAAGTCCCTCTCTAGTAACTATCAGCTTGTCCTTTTTAAAGAAATCTTGTATTCTTTTTACCATCTTCATTTTAAACTCTCTTTTTCTCGGTAAATAAATAAAAAATAAAAAAAATAAACCTTCCATAATTCTGCTCACTCTATTCGCTGAGTCTCAGCCAATACCAGCGCAACTCACATTAACGAACTAATCACGGCTCACTACGCACCCACTATCTCGACCAATGCCAGCGCGGCTCACACCAACCAACCAATCACGGCTCACTACGCGCCCACTGTCTCGACCAATACCAGCGCGGCGTTTTGTGACGTCAGTATAACTCCTGCTACTGACCCTCCCTTTACAAGATAATACGGCAATGTACTACAAGGTTTTCTTAACTAAATTCTTGTTAGAAACAACACAAAACAATGCTACTTTGTCTGCTCCACTAATTAAAGAGATAGTTCAAACATTCAAAGAGATTCTTTTTACTTCTAGTAAAATAACGACCAGCGCTTCTCTACTCCCAATCCAGTGAAAAGAGGTCTTGCTACTCTTTTGTGGATACTAGCCAAAGTTTCGGAAGAGAATTTTTGACTGAAAAAGTCTTGGTACTCCTTTGGGGATGTAAAGCCAAAAGTTCAGAAGCAGACTTTCACTATTTTACACAATCTTTTCTCAACAGAATAAATCCCTAAATAACATCAACAGCATCTCACTGTTTGATATTACAACAACAGACAAAGTACTTCTGCAGTGTGATACTTTTCCACACTATTCCTCTGCCCTTGAGGCTAAAATAACATCATTCCAGGATCTTAGGCAACCCCGTACCCGTATTTCCAGACTACATAAAACAAAACAAACACTAACTTTTCATATTAATAATCAATAATCAATAATTATTGCCAAACTAATCAATAGTAACCATCCTCTGCTACTAAAACTGATCCAGTGATCAGGGATCAATAAATTTGCAATAAACAATGCCCAATTACATTACCCAACAAAGTCCCTTCACGCTGGGTTCAGTGTAATGCAAAGTTTTTGCCTAACTTACCAATCTCCAACAGAACCTGCATTTCTCATAAAAATAATGTGGCGATGACATCTTTTTATAGTTGGTTAGTTATAGGCAATAATCTATAAACTCACTCTAAATAAAGACGGACACAATGTGTATATTTATAATGTTTATCTAAATAATGTGAAATAAATGCTCATCAAGTACCAATACACAGTAAAAATCATGAAATATCACTAAGTCAATTATTAGCAAGGAAATGACAAAATTCACATCACATTGACAGTTCATTGAAGGAGTGGGAAGGCGAAGAGAGAAAAGGTTCAAAAACAAAATACATTTGCAAATGCTTATGCAAATTCAGGTCTCTATCTATACTAACCCAGAAGGAACAGGAAATCTACTCCCTGACCACGAGAGCAGCAAGGCCCCTCAAGAAGATTTGAAAGGACAAAGACTAAGGGGCCTATTACGATGGCGGACGGATGTCCACCGCCGGGCCGGCGGTGGCGCCCGCCGGACCGGCGGTGGACATACGCCCGCGATCGCAACCAAGAAAACCGCCGGTCAAATTAGGATGGCGGTGGTGACCGCGGCGGTGGGAAATTCCGACCGCCGCTTTTCCGCCGGTTGCCATCCGCACTCCTGCCTGGCGGACGGAGCAGGACCGGGATAATGGTGGCGGTGCAGAGCAGGCTCCGCCGGCAGGATTATGATGCCGGCGGTAGCCAGCCTTTCCTCAGCGGTCAAACCGCCATGGAAAGGCATGCGGAGATTGTCTTCCGGGGGCCCGTTGTGGGCCCCCAATCTGTTGGGGGTGCACTGGGGTCCCCTCTACATTTCCTGTACCAGGTGGCAGGCACTGTGCAGTTCCTGCCACGCAGTGCAGGGAAATGCAGGACATGCTCCTTTCGGCATCGCGGCGGTGCTGCGGGCAGCAGCAACCGCCGCAATGTTAAGGCCCGCGATCAGACTGCCGCGGTCGGATTTCGACCGCGGGTCATCGTAATTCAACCTGCGGTGATGTCGCGGTCCATGCGGGCGGTCATTTCCCGCTACCATGGCGGTCGGGGAGTTTTTCCGACCGCCATCGTAATAGGCCCCTAAGTCAGGAATCAGGAAACAGGAAAAAACATGTAGGCCTCTTCAGCAAACCGAAGACAGCGACAATCACCCAAAGTCAGCCAAACGCCTCCAACCGCATCCGCGCACCCCACCCACCGGGCACCTCAATTATACCCTAAAACCCAAATGTCCAACCCACACTTGTTTCAAATAAGGGACAATTCTGCATTTGATTGGTTAAGGAAGGGGGTGTACTGTCACACCACACTCGACATGTCCATCTCTCTCAATGTTCTATTGTTTTGTTTTTTTCAACATCACGACTACATCATCCCAGGAAATACAAGTATACAAATATCAGGCTTCAGCGTCCTTCTCTCCGCTAATGTTTCCATTTCTGTTACTTCTTGTGCCACTCGTGCGCTTCCAGAGGAAACGTTCCTCACTTGATGATTGTTTTTCGTCTCCACGTTTTAACTTTTGGCAGGCACACGTAAATTCAAAGGTTGCGCGGCTTTGCCTTCCCTCCACGTTCTCTTTGCTTTTTCAGCTTATTTTGTAAAAATAATTTTTCCTTAACCCATGCTTTTACGGAGAATAAAACAAGCATTATTACTCATTATGAAATGCTTTTCTTTACGCACCCTCCCAATACTGCATCTAACCATGCGCAACCTATATTATTATTTTTCCTAGCAAACGTTAATAACGTGCACAAAAGCAGCATTAGTCTCTTTATTTTCATTAGTCAAGCATTTGCGGCCTAGTTCAGTGCTTTAGTAGGTGCTTGCGCAGTATTATTTTCCCTCATGTTAATTTTCAAAACCACGCGTTTTTCACTGCACACTGTTAGAAAATTAGAAAATGTTACTAGGGGTTTCAATACGAGAAGGTTTCATTTTTCAAGAAACCCTGCTCCATCAGAGGGCTATTCAAACATCCAAAATACGTAAGATACAACTTTTCTAAAACACAAAGTGATGCTTTATCCTCATTAGCCAACCGCAGAGACCTCATAATCAAGCCAGCGGATAAAGGCGGGGATCATAGTCCAGGACAAACGGGATTATGACATTGAAGTAATGAGACAGTGACAGAATCCTGCTCATTACAAAAAAGTTTCAAGAGATCCCACCTCTGCCATTATAAAGGAGATTGCAACACTGACAGAGTTGGGTCTGAATGGAGGCTGGCTCAGTAAAAAAAGAATATGATTATCTAAACAAAGACGATTACACTATACCAGCCTTTTATACATGACCGAAAATTCATAAAGATGACAAAAAACCACCAGGGAGACCTATTGTGGCAGGGTGCCAATCAGTTCTTTAAATCCTGGCAGAGTGTGTAGACTTCTTTTAAAACCTTTTGTACCACATATGAGGTCCTATACGAGGGACTGCATGTCATTCATTACACAAGTAGAAGGAATGTCCTTTGATGCCCACTGTGAACTTCTGGTTTTTGGACATAGCAGTGGTCTTAGCCAGAAGACGCATAGCACTAGTATGTAAATCGGAAACGGGCCCAAAGTTAGAGGCGTGGTTACGAGATGTCACGGCCTGGTCCAGGGCAGAGGAGAGAGCATTTATTCAGGAAGATGCTCGGGGCATACGTAGGCGCCCTACTGCAGGGTTGTGGGCTTAGGTATTTGGGAACTGAGAAAGACCAGCTGAGGATGCAGAAAGTACTGTAGATGACGAGGGAGAACGCCTTGGGGGGGGAGGGGTGACCCCCCTACAGCACACAGAGACTACAGAAGACACAGACTAGTGGAGACTCAGTATTAAGTATTCCGGAACCTAAAACCTGTACCTGGGAGGTGGGACCCCACCCGTTCTTTTGGATTGTAACCCATAGCCACAGGCATGGGTGGCGTGCCATAATGCTCTATATGTGCCCCCATCCCCACCATAAACGTCCCTCTCCTTCTGGATTTGCCGGGTGCTGTGGCGAAGAAAGCTCCTACATCGGCCCCCAACATTGTGTAGTGACGACTCCCTTGAAGACAATTTTGTTATGTTAGAGTTGTTGTTTTCAGGTTTATCTTGACAGTCCACTACAAATGTTCCTCTGAATGCTCTCACAGATAACTGTCAATTAATGGGGGGCCCTACACTGTATGCTGACGACCCAGGGGTATGTCCGGGGTGAACTATTGGAGGGTGTAATTGTCATTCGGGGCAAGGCCACAGGATAGGTAGAATAATCAGGTAGACATGTACAATGATCCGAGGGATTGCATAGATAGGCCCCTCCAGTAACGGAGACCTGTTTAGACATCATCCAATGGTCAAATGGGGAATAGGGAAATGTAGCGTACATTCTCTAGTATATATTTGTGGCTCCAATGTTGTCACTTCATCCGCTGGTAACAATGTCAGGACCTGGTTGAATTTGTCCCTATCAAGTGCTAAGATCATGTTATTGCAATGTATACTATAAAATGGCAATAAAGATATGTAAAAAAAAAAAGAAGTACTGACCAAGGTTTTTGATGCCTCTTTGTAGATACTTCCTTTTGCTGATGATCGTGGTATATTGATTTGGTAAGACGATTCAGTGGGTACTTATTCCATTTAAGTGGTGAATTGTCAACCACTGTCCTTGGTGCTACGTAATATTTTGCCCCCATCTTCCTTGTCTTTGACTATAGAGGAGTTAATGATGTAACTTTCCCTCTCTGTTAAGTTTATTGGTGGTTTGTCGTAGTTTACATTTGGCTCGGTACACTCTTTTGGTTGTGGTTATTTGCGCTGCATGTTGGGCTAAGGTTTTCACACTTAGGAGTCCGTATCTGGATGATTTTTCATCGGGGAGACTACACAGGGTGTCTTATGCTGTTGGCAAGCGATGCACATTGTAAGTTTACATGTTCTCTAGGCGTACTTATATAGACTAACAGGCACATGCATCAACCATTTTTGCGAGCGCAAACGGTGCGATTCGCAAAAATCGGCCATTTGCGCTCGAAAAAGGGCATTTGCGATGCATCAAGGTTCAAGGCACTCGCAATTTGAGAATTCGCAATTAATTGCAATTTCTCAAATTGCGAATGCATTTAAGGAATCGCAATTTGCGATTCCTTAAATGCAGTGCAAGAACCACTTTAGAATAGCAATTTCGCTACTAGGGGGCGCAAATTACCATCAAGTTGAACTTGATGGTAATTTGCAAAAACTTTGAAAAATGCACTAAAGTGCATTTTTCAAAGTTGTAGGTTACACACAAACATGCCCTTGGGGCATGTGTGTGCGCAACATGTGTGCACAGAGCAATTTCAGGGGTGCAACAGGTTGTCCTTTTGACACCCTTGAAATTGCATGCGCAATTTGCGAGTACCTATTGGTACTCACAAACTGCGCATGCAATCTCCCATTCATTCCTATAGGAATGAATGGGAAGGCATTCCTTAATTGCGACTCTCAATTTGCGAGTCGCAATTAAGGAATGTTTGGGAATCGCTAATTTTATAGTGATTCCTACATGCATAGGCTTTTGCAATTCCTTAATTGCGATTCCTTAATAATCGCAATTAAGGAATCGCAAAAACCTACATTGATGCATGTGCCCGTTAATGCCTTTTGTGTTGATTTAGGTTTATGTTTGTTTTCAACACTGAGTCCTCATGATGGTCTTGCTGACCTTTGGCACCTAGAAACCGAAACGTTGATGGTTCCTCCTTTTAACCTTAGTCATGGTATTATGTGCAGCTTTTGTCCATAATATTGCAAAACAGAGGATGCTTTAATTTTGGATTATGAACTTTCGCAAATTAAAAGTAGTCTACACCACTCCAAAAGCCTAGGATTAACTCCTTATGAAACTTGTATACGTGGGATCTTATTCTAGAAGGGTGTCGGTGTTGATGGCATTGATTTATTTTCTATGAAATGATTTAAATATGCGGTTCTAAGTAACACAATCTGTATACATCAGTATGCTTTCTCTGATGTGAGGTTCTTATGTGTTTTTGATAACACTGTTAGATCCTATGACCAATTTAAAAGAAATGTTAAAAACAAATCCTCCAGGAATATTGTTAGTTGCATCTCTACTCTACTCGGCACCACACTACTCTATGCCATTGCACTCTACGCCACTCTACTATGCACCATTGCACTCTTTTCCACTGCACCCTACACCACTCCAGTCTAGGCCACTCCACTCTGCATCACTCCACTCGTCAACACTGCACTCTACGCCAGTGCACTCTACGCCACTTCTCTATACCACTCCTGCCTACCCTGCACCACTCCACTCTGCCCTGCACCACTCCACTCTACGCCACTTCACTCTACTCTGAAACAATGTACTCTAAGCCACTGCACTCCATGCCACTGCACTTTATGCCACTCTACTCCACTCTGCAAAACTGCACTCTACACCAATGCACTCTACGCTGCTACTCTAAACCACTGCATTCTACCCTTCACCACTCCACTCTATGCCACTTCATTCTACTCTAAAACAATCTACTCTATGGCACTGAACTCTATGCCATTCCACTCTGCACAATTCCATTCTGTGCCACTGCAATCAACGCTGCACCTCTCTACTCTACGACACTTTACTCTACGCCACTGTGCTCTACGCTCTACGCCACTACCTTATGCCACTGCATTCTACCCTGCACCAGTATACTCTACCCTGCACCGCTCCAGTGTGAAACAATCTTCTCTACACCAATGCACTCTATGGCACTGTACTCCACTCTATGCTGCACCACTCTACACCACTGCACTCTACGCTATACCACTGTACTCTAAACCACTGCACTTTACACCAATGCATTTACACAACTTTACTCAAAACCAATGCACCCTATGCCACTACACCTACACCAACTACTTTGCACCACTGCACTCTATGCCTCTATACTCTACAACATTCTACTCTATGCCACTGCACTCTACGCCACTCTACACCATTGCACTCTACGCCACTGTACTCTACGACTCTCTATTTTGCTCTGCACCACTGTTCTCTTCGTCACTGATCTCGATACCACTGTACGCCACAGCACTCTACGCTACTGCACTTTATGACACTGCGCTCTGACACTCTACTTTGCATGACTACACTCTGTCACTGCACTCTATGCCACTGCACTCTACTCTGCACCACTCAACTCTTCTGCACTCTACACCACTGCACTCTACGGCACTGCACTCTGCATCACTCTACTCTGTCACTGCACTCTTACCCACTCTACACTACACCACACCACTCCACACATCACCTCTGCACTCTACCCTGCACTGCTCCACTCTACCCTGCACCACTCCACTCTGTCACTTCACTCTATTCTGAAGAAATCTACTCTACTCCACGTCATTCTATGCCACTCTACTCCACTCAATTGCACTCTACTCCAGTGCAATCTACTCTGCACCACTCTACACCACTGCACTTTGTGTCACTGCACTCTGCGACATTGCATACTATGCCACTTTACTCAAAACCAATGCACTGTATTCTGCACCACTGTACTTTATGCCACTCAACTCTAGGCTACACTACTCCACTCTACTTACTCTATTCTACGACACTCCACTTCACAATACTCCACTCTATGATGCTCTACTCCATTAAACTCTGCCCCACTGACACTCAACTCCACTCTATGTCACTCTACTCTACAGCACCCTATGCCATTCTACAACACTACTCCACTCTGCGACGCTCTATGCAACTCCCTCTATGCCACTCCATGCCACTTTACTCCACTCTATTCTATGACACACTACTCAACTCTACTCCACTCCACTCTATGCCACTCCACTATGACACTCTATGCCACTCTACTCCACTCCACTCAACTCTACAATACTCTACTCCACTCTATGCCATTCCACTTTATGACAATCTACTCTGCTCTACGTCACTCTACTCTACAACACTGTACTCCCCTCTGCGCCACTCCAATCTGCTCTACACCTCTCTATGACACTCTATGTCACTCCACTCTACGATACTCTACTCAACTCTTGACACTGTACTGCACTCTATGCCACTCAACTCTATGCCCTTACCCTCTACGGTACTCTACTCCCTCCACCACACTGTACGCTACTCCATGACACTCTACTGCATGCCACTCTCCTTTAACCCACTAACTTTCAGCAATGCTGAACAGCAGCCACTCTGCTCATATTGATAAAACATATTGGTAAAGCCAAAAACTCTTGCATAGGAGAGACCTATTAGCTTTGCCAGTGCTTGTTTGAATTATGGCTGCTTGTGCACTATCATTCCTAGTTGCTGTCCTGGTTTTGGGAACACAAACTTTTTTGCTCAGACTGCCTTGCGGCTGCAAGTGCCACAGTTCTTCAGAGCAGTTTCTCTCATGCCGTGACTCTGTTATTATTGCTACTGGGGCTAATGGCTGCTTGGGTGCTGCGTTTTCTGTAGTACAGAAGCTGGGGGTACTGCAATTTTGTAATCTGCGTGGGGGTTTTCTGGCGCCCTTCTTTCTGTAGGGGAGGGCTTCTTTGTATGAATGTGGCTGCTTGGGCATTCTGGCATAGCTCTTTGCGATGCTGGAAATGCCTCTTGCACACGTGGATGCTTGGGCATCACGTGTGTTCTGGCGTAGCTCCTCAAAATGTGAGGGTTGCCTCCTCAAACAGGCAGGTGTTTGAGCACAGCATATTTTTTTTAGGCTGCTCAGGCGCCTTCAGAATTTCCTTTTTGGGCTGTGATTATAGATTCCCTCTCTTGAGGGGGATTGGAGAGGTTACTCAGTCCTCTTGTAGCTCCTGCAATCAATAGTCCTCATGTTCAGGGGTTCTCTCAGGGGTTGTACTCTATCTCTCAGGTGCGGTCTTCTGTAGTTTTCTCTGTATTGATCCCTGTCAGTGGGTGTTACAGAGGCTCCGACTTTCTTCCATTTTGTTCTTGTCTGTGGTGGGTGTGTTTCTGCCCGCTGGTCCTTGTCTTTCTTTGTTTTTGGCGCAGGCAGTAGAGGCAGTTTCCTATGAGGAACTTTATGCCTCTATAAACCCTTCAGTTTCTCTATAGCTTTGTGCACTGCCTTTCAGGAATAGGAAAGCATATTCATATTACCCATCATACTTCCCCTGACAGACTCCTTCAAGGGGTCCGTGATGGAGTGGTTAGATGTCGTTCCCCTCCTGTTTCAGAAGTGTGCCTCCAGGAGATGGTTAAGAAGCTGTCGGAGGCATATAATAAGCATCAGGGAAAGAGTTCTATCCATTGTCTCCTGCTTAGTCAATGGTTTCTGCTTGGTCTGTTTCTTCTCCTTCATCAGTTTCCTCCTGGGCCTCCCCGGATTAGGATGAAGAGGAATTGGACTTTCCCTTTGAGGCCGCTTCTAGAGGGAAATATATTTTGAAGCAGGACCTAGAACGAGGGGTTTCATATCTGTCTTTCAACTTTAAGCTTCCTGCAGATATAGAGCAGCCCAGTACTAGTGGTGAATGGTTTCACCAGTTCCAACAGCCGTCTGTTGCTAAACTACCTGTCATTCCTGCATTCAGTCTCTTTTGCAATGTGAATGGAGAAATCCTGAGAGAGTCTCAGTGCCTCGGTTTATGAGAAAGCTATATCCTTTGTCTAAGGGAGAGACTGAATTAATTGCCTCAGGCCCTCGCCTTAGATCCATCGATTGCCAACCTCACTGGCAAACTGCTGTCGGAAGACGTGACCTTGAGTGACCTGGTAGATAGGAAAGTTGAAGCTGCTTTGATAAGAACTCAGCCTTTCCTTGTGGTCTGAGATGTATGGCCTATATGCTTTTCAGTCCTTAGTCAAGGATTCCAGGCTCAGTTTTCTGCTATTTAAGAGGGCGACTTTTTAAAAATAATTGTTGGATCGTATAGAAGTGCAGGTTAAATTCCTTTCTCATATAGCCTTCGATACTCTTCATGTTTCTTTAATGGCCTCTACCAGTTTTGTAGCTTCAAGACGCCATCTACACTTATGAGTTTGGAAGGTGGAGGCGACACAAAAGAATTGTTTGTTGCATGTGCCTTTTGGTGGAAGTAATCTTTTTGGTGATACATTAAGGATGTCCTTAAAATTTCCTTCAAAAGCCAGAAGCATGTTTAATCATTCTGTCACAAGCAGAGGTCTTGGGAGGGCAGCAAAAGATGGTATGATCAGTACTGAAGGAGGAGAACTGATTTCCAGCAGAGTTCCAGGTTTCAACGTAAATCTACTCAACTAAGAGGTTCCGCCCGTCAGTCTGGTAGTAAGGGAGGTTCAAAACATGTTTCCTGACTAGGCCGGGCCCTATCTTTCTCCTGTGGGGGTTTGTCTATTACAATTCCAGGAGTTATGACGAACTTAGGTTTCTGACAGCTGGGTCCTTCAAGTTGTTTCTCAAGGTTACATTCTAGAAGACTCCACATAGTTTCAGGAACCTCCTTTCATTCAGACCCAATGGCCACGAGAGACTGTAAAGAGTCTGGCCTTGTAAGAAAGCATGGCAGAGAACAAAAGACAAGGGAAACCCTACTCACAAGGAACCAGGGTAGTCAAATTATTAGCAGAAACAATGGTTCCTGTGGAATAATATCTTAATATACTGATATGGATGTGCACAATCGCAATGAAAAGGGTTAGGATGATGTCAGAAGGAGAAGGGACCATATACACCTTTGTTTACGTTTTATACAATAGATTTTAATGTTTTTGAAAAGGTTAATCAAAACTTATACAGGAAGTTATAGAACAATAGTGCGAGTGTCCCCAGTGAAAATGGAACCTAAAACAATGGTGACATATTTGTGACATATGTGTGTGGTTTCCAATTTTTCATAAAGTCGACCATTTCAAATTTATACAGAGTATACACCGCGTTTCTTATACAATGATAAGCGCTGGTTAATGGTTCGCTTTCGTTATTTGTCGACGACGTTTCGACCCTATGTGCAATGTAGGGTCTCTTCAGGACCTAAAAATGTAGGGATATCTAAAGAGAGAGGGAGAATATCAGTGTGTGGCCATTGAAATAGCAGCAATGCTTGAAATGGAGCGCAAGGAATAGAGAAGTACCTGAGGGAGTGTCTGTGCAGCCGAGTGATGAAAGTGTGTCACAGGCAAGTGAAATTGAAGGGAAAGGATACTCACATGTGAAGGAAAATATTGTACATTAGAAGAAAACCGGTAATATGAGGCTCATTAGCAACAATATGACCATGGTGCAAGGTATGTTAATACAAAAAGGCTTACGCCAATGCGAGGGTAGGGGAGGGGGCTGGCAAACCAGTGTATAGAACAGCACGATGTAGTATCAGGATAGGGCTCAGTTCTGGTCGCACAACAGGGAGTGCGGTCCAATTAGGATCTCTGTAGGAAGACAGGATGTCTGTTAAGATCACTTTGTGGCATCTAGTGTTGCAGCGGTATACATGGGAGACAGTTAGTGATTGAAAAATAGCTCTTACCCAAGAGAATTATGTTTACACACATGAGGTGCAGCCGCTCCGGCCTGTGGATTGTCAGTGACTTATTTAATCAGTCTCGTTGGTAGCGATTCCTGTAAATGAACAGGAGGATACGCTTGTGAAGGAGTCCATAGCAATGTGAGGCCTGTGTATGACACATCGAGGGTAAAGGGTTCTTACCTATGATTCAAGGCAGATGAAGAATACAGGAGGTGCAGCCGCTCCTCCCTGTGGCTTAAAATAGGAGCCCACGACTTAGTCAATTAGTCAGTAGGATGGCAATTTCTGTAAAACGACAGGATGGTGAGAAAAAGGATCTCTGCCAGTGTGAGGTCTGTACGCACTTATCGAGTAAATGAGGGGATCTTACCTATTATCCGATGTGATGGGAGATCAACGCAGCGTGTTGATGCAACACGTGCGTGCAGAACAGCGTGTGTCTGTCTGCCAGGGCCAGACGACAATGAGCCCCCGGCGATCACAACCATTATGTGAACTTGGATCCCGCCAACACCGGCTCGCAGTTACGTTACAGGCATCACTAGTGATTGCCGCCTGCCGGTGTTATCCGGTTTTCCGCTTTCCACAGAGGAAATGAAGTAAAGACCGGCGAAAAAGAAATGATTGAGGAAAAAAGTAGAAAAGAATAGAGCAGATAGAAGTGAAGTGTGGCAAAATCTTCTGTTGGCTGGTTTCCCCCATAGGTGGGCAAATTGTAATTGTAATACCCAGTGATATAGAAGTTACAAAAATAGCCATATATTCTATAGAAAGTTAAATAGCGTGTCTAGTGAAAGCGAGCCGCGCGTGTGCTGAATGCATCAATCATTAAAACTATTTTGGTGTATCTCAATAATATTATACAGTCATTCGGACATTATATTTTACGGTTGGGTTTGTGGACAATAGAGTTATACAGTTATATTCTAGTCTAAATGGATATTGTTTGGTACAATACACACATTAGTATCACGGCAACATACAAGGTGCAAAAATCTTTCAGTTATAATAATAATTAAGCAGTAGAACAGCTCAATGTACATAGTGGAGTCATGGTGCAGAAAAAACTTTCAGTTCCAATGATAATTAAGCAGTGGCAACTCAATGTACTTAGTATAGTCAAACAAAACAGCAGATAATGTCATATACTTGTTGGCAAAAAGAGCATCATATAATACATAGGTTCATAGTTTTACTTTGTTAAAGATATATACATTTACATATATATTGATATATCATTTGATGCGTGAAAATCACGAGACCCAGGGGCGAGAAACCCATAGTGCTTTTCTTATTCTGTGGCAGTGTATTCGGTAGTTCTAGTTCGTGAGTGTGGTCACAAAACCCCGCCATTCCTCTGCGGAGTTTAGCCCCTGTGTTATGGAATTTGTCCTCTCTATCCAACGGCATTCTAATCGTTGTAGAATCTGTGTAAGATCTCCACCCCTTTCTGGGATCGTGGCTTTGTCAATGACCTGCCATCGTATGTCATCTGCAGTGTGGTTTTTTTCAGAGAAGTGGGTGACCAATGGAGCATTGGCAACAGAGCGCCTTATGCGACTACGAAGTTGCCCAATTCTTGCCTTGATGGGTTGTTGGGTTTGTCCAATATATGGAAGATCACATGGGCACCATAGACAGTACACTACATTGCGTGTGTTACAGTTTGCAAAGAATTCAAGTGTGTGTTTAACATTTGTATGCTCAAATGTTTTGGTGTTAAATGTGAAGGCACAAGAGACACAACTGCCACACTTAAAGTGTCCTTTTACCTCTGGTAGGCCCCAGGTTGATTGCAATGAGCCGGTGTTTCGCACAGTATTTTCTGTGGATGAGCGTATCAAATGATCTTTTACATTCTTACCACGTTTGAAAGCAAACATGGGGGGTCTCAATCTCGGGATCAATGCTTTTTATGATATCCCAGTTTTTTGTGACTAACTTGCGGACCTGGTTGGTGTGTACACCAAATGTAGTCACACAAATGAGTCTGTCAATTGAGGTTTTTTCCTTTGTAACCAGTAATTCCTCCCTGGGTACTTCTCTATTCCTTGCGCTCCATTTCAAGCATTGCTGCTATTTCAATGGCCACACACTGATATTCTCCCTCTCTCTTTAGATGTCCCTACATTTTTAGGTCCTGAAGAGACCCTACATTGCACATAGGGTCGAAACGTCATTGACAAATAACGAAAGCGAACCATTAACCAGCGCTTATCATTGTATAAGAAACGCGGTGTATACTCTGTATAAATTTGAAATGGTGGACTTTATGAAAAATTGGAAACCACACAAATATGTCACCATTGTTTTAGGTTCCATTTTCACTGGGGACACTACGCACTATTGTTCTATAACTTCCTGTATATATTTTGATTAACCTTTTAAAAACATTAAAATCTTTTGCATAAAACGTAAACAAAGGTGTATATGGTCCCTTCTCCTTCTGACATCATCCTAACCCTTTTCATTGTGATTGTGCACATCCATATCAGTATATTAAGATATTATTCCACAGGAACCATTGTAAGAAAGCATAGCATCTCTGGTACTCAAACAGGCCATAATGAGAGTCCCATCTCAGGAGAGACTTTGCAGGTATTATTCTCGTGTGTTCCTGGTCCACAAGGTCTCAGTAGATTATCGAATGATTATTGACCTGCGGTACCTGAATAGGTTCATTCCTACAATACACTTCAAAATGAATACCTTGCAGCAGGTAATTCCTTTGGGTTGTCTGGTAGATCTTCTTGCAAAAACCATCCCCAGGATACGTATCTCCATGTACCTGTAATTCCTGCCTCCCAGCGGTTTCTCAGATTTTCAGTGGGATCCCAGCACTGGCAGTTCTGGGTACTACCGTTAGGACTAAAGTCCTCACCTCAGATATTTACAAAGGTTCTTGCTCCAATGATAGTTCTCCTGCATTCTCGGGGGATCATTGTCCATCCCTGTCTGGACCAACTGCTCATTCAGGCCCCCTCTCAGCATAAGGCTCTGTTGAATACCGATGGTATGGTGTCAATACTGGAAAGGTTTGGTTTCCTGGTCAACCTATCAAAGTCTCTTCTGGTCCCTTCTCAGAGGGTGGAATATATAGGGGCAGTTTTTGACACGGGCCAGGGAACTGTCTTCGTTCCCGAAGCCAGACGCACCAAGTTAAGACGGTTAATCCTGCACCTGTTATGAGTCCGGAAGGCTTTGGCAAGAGTTTGGTCACGACTTCAGGGGTGAGATGGTAAGCTGGGACAGAGACCTCTTTGATACGTGAGGTCTCTGTCACAGTGGTGCCGTTTTTCACTGTTCTCTGTCCTTTCCTTTGCCTTCACCTGGGTCAGGTGGTTCGACATATCTTACTGTATTGGACACCAGCCCAGGAAGATTACGATGCTCAGATCCCTGTGTCAGCATTGATCAAACTGGAACTTTCCTGGTGGTTGCTCCTTCCTTCCCTCATCGCTATCCCGACCCCTTGATTCTAACCACAGATGCCATCAGTTTGGGCTAGAGGGCAGTATTGGGGGGTTACACAGTCCAGGGTCTCTGGCTTGTGGCGGACAGCATAATATCATCAAACTGGAAGGAGCTGAGGGGGGTTTGGAATGCCCTGCTTGTTTTCTCGGGGACACTGAAAGGTCACTATGTGGTAGTCCGCGTCGATAACTGAGTTGCGATGTCATATATCAATCGCTAGTTCGGCACCGGCTTTCCTTCCCTCAACAGTCTTGCTTGGCTCATTGGCTCCTGGGTGGAGGCCAACTTTCCGGGGTTGAGGGTCACCCACATTCAGGGGGTGATGAATTGTCAGGCGGATCGATTTTGTTGAAGGTTTCCATCCTCTCAAGAATTTGTTCTAGCTCCTTATGTGTTCTTCCAGATTTGCATGTGATGGGGGGCTCCAGTGGCGGATCTCTTTGCCATTGCTCTGCAATCCAAATTTCCTCTGTTTTTCTCCAGGTTCCGCTATAAGGGTCGTTTGGACACCAAAGTCCTTACTAGTCCTTGGCCTTCGGGTCTCCTCTATGCATTCACTCCAATATCATTGATTCAGCGGTTTCT